>CM019065.1:31501677-31724891 GCA_009667805.1 Leptobrachium leishanense | reverse complement strand
TCTATCTATCCCATATCTATCTATCTATCTATCTATCTATCTATCTATCCCATATCTATCTATCTATCTATCTATCCCATATCTATCTATCTAATCTATCTATCTATCTATCTATTATCTATCTATCTATCTATCTAATCTATCTATCTATCTATCTATCCCATATCTATCTATCTATCTATCTATCTATCTATCCATCTACAACATCTATCTACCCGTCTACAACATCTAAAAATAAAATAAAAAATATATAGGGTAATATCCCACAAACTAAGTGTACGCAGAATACTCTTGGCAACTCACAAAGGTAGATGTAAATCAGTCCATCATCCTCCAAGGATGGCCATGCAGTAGATGCCCAAACGAAGTTGAATTGGTATCACATCCATCCGATGGTACACGATCTCGGAATAAATAATAAACAAGGATGGCACCAAGCATCAAATTGTATATAATAAAAATGTATTTGACTTACTCTTCAGAGTAGTTAAAAACAGCATAGCAGTACTGGAGGCAACAGGATAAAAACAAGCAGCTTTTATCCTGTTGCCTCCAGTACTGCTATGCTGTTTTAACTACTCTGAAGAGTAAGTCAAATACATTTTTATTATATACAATTTGACAATTTGATGCTTGGTGCCATCCTTGTTTCTTATTTATTCCGAGATCGTGTACCATCGAATGGATGTGATACCAATTCAACTTCGTTTGGGCAACTACTGCATGGCCATCCTTGGAGGATGATGGGCTGATCTACATCTACCTTTGTGAGTTGCCAAGAGTATTCTGCGTACACTTAGTTTGTGGGATATTACCCTATAAATTTTTTCTTTTATTTTTAGATTTATATCCCTTTTTTTTAAGCCTACGTCTACAACATCTATCTATCCATCTACAACATCTATCTACAACATCCATATACAACATTTGTCAACAACACCTATCTACAACATATACATACAACATCTATCTATCCATCTACAACATTTGTCTACGACATCTATCTACGATATATATGTATCCATCTACAAAATTTATCCATCTACAACATCTATCCATCTACATCTATCTACAATATATATCTACAACATCTATTTAAAACATATATCTACAACATCTCTCTGTCCATCTACAACATCTATCATCTACAAAATTTGTCTAAGACACCTATCCACATAGGTGTGCGCAGCCTATTGCATTAGGGTGTGCACCCAAACACACACACACTAATGTATGTCATCAAAATATATTATTACTATGTGTATATGTCATATAACATCAGAATGCGATATCCAATAATTTAAACTTCCATTCGAAATACAATAATTTGAAGCATGTAAATTTATTTCCCCACATTTTATTATCCATTGGTGGTTATATAATCTAATAAATAATCAGAAATGGAGCTCCTATTAGTGCAATTTTCAAAGAAAATATGCAATGACGTCAGTGTCTGGGTGGACAAAGAGGGCAGAGAATCCAAAATGTCATGGCGCTGTGAAAGAAGCCCACGATAAACACTGAGTGGCACTTTGACAACAAGCTGAGACCTCTTCCTCCTCACACAAGCGTGCAACTAGAGGACGTGTTCAGTGTATCGACCACGGCAAGGAGGTTAAGGGGGAAAAAAAGTGGGGATGAAATTTGAGTAAAGTGGCCTCTTATCATATTGCTGCCCAGCACCAGTATTTAGTCTCCTTCCTGTGCCTCATGTGGCTCTTAAGACGTCCACCCATCATTCATTGTTTTCAGACGGCAGGCAGCATATAGCCTGCTTGTTCGTTGTGGAATCAGGACAATGGAGCAAGGCTGGACTGGGACCTGTATAAAGACAAATACATGCATTTTCATACATAGCCATACATCTACATATATACTTATAGCTATATCCCCCTCCCCGGTATGTAGCAATAAAACTCACAGTAATGTGCAGTGTGTCTGAGCATATCCCAGAGCTCCACAGCAATAAATCCTTCAGTAATGTGTGCTGTGTGTATGAGTTGTATTGCTGTGAAGCTTTGTGATACACTCATACACAGCGCACATTGCTGTTTTATTGCTGTGAAATGCTTACATATTACTGTGAGTTTTATTGCTGTCGAGCTCATACCATGGCCGGCTTTTCCTGAGTGCAAAGGGTACGATGCACCCCGCCTCGCGCTCAAGTTGGCCACGCGGGGCTGCAGTCTATGGATGTGAGAGAAGCGTTGTGGGGAATCCCTCCTCAGCGCTGACGCTTTCCTCACATCCTGCCTCTGTCCCTGCTTGGCACCATTGTCATTTTATTGCTGGGGAGCTCTGTGAGAAAAACAAAATGGATGCCTGTAGCCATCTTGTTTAATCGTGTATCTATATTTTTATATGTAAAATCTTTCTCAACTTTAACCTAGTTTTAGAATGAACTCAGAGATTTTTTTTAGAAACAGGTTCATTGTCAGGTAACTCATTAGAGAGGAAATGTTTTAAAATATAATTGTTAGACTATAATAGCTAGACTAGGGAGGATGTCTGTATATGATATATTGCAGAATCTAAGTGCTAGTCATAGACAATTTATATAAGCAGTTTTTGTATTAAATAAAAATTTTCTTAGTTTAAAATTTATATGCACAAATATTTATGCAAGTATATCTATGCTATTTACAAAAATATATTTTTATAATCAATATAGATTCTATTATTTAGTAGCAGTTAGAATAGTAACTCCAATATATATTTTGAAGTATATTAGAGCTATGTAAGCAGTATACTGAAGACAATAAGTATTTTCTGCTGATTTAACTGTAAAGGAATGTTAATTGATAAAGAAGTACTTTAGTAAAAACTTTGAAATGGATAGAATTGAAGAAATATTAAATCATATATGACAACCAGAGATGCACTGTCTGGTGTGAATTTGAGGGTCTTTTGTTCAAAATAAGATATGGAGATTGACCAATGCCTGGAGATAAGGAATTTCAAATCAATTTGTGATATTTTATTTGAAAAGCAATACTGCCATCTTGTGGTGTAGTAAAGGTTGATAGTTTTCTGGAACTCATAGGTATACGCTATATGCAAAGTAGAGAGGTACGTAATAAATGACGTAGAATTCCTCTATAACTAAACAGAACACAATGAGTAAAGGGGCATTCATTCATTCAGCCATTCAGACCACACTTCACTTCTCCCTCTCGGGATTTCAAATCTCTTACTCTTATGCATTGACTCATCTCTATCACTCATCACAAGAGCATGCTCAAGGAGATGCTAGAAGATAATCTTATAAATACTCTCACATACTCTCCAAAATACATTATATCCAAAGAACGTATTGCTGCTGTAAATCAGAAACGCTGAATCCAGATATTGGACAGGTAATGTATGAAAGCAAATAGTGGGATAGATAGATAGATATGGGATAGATAGATAGATATGGGATAGATAGATAGATGTGATAGGAATAAGCAAAAGCTATATAAATAAATATGGAAATAGATAGATAGATATGAGATAGATAGATAGATAGATAGATAGATAGATAGATAGATAGATAGATAGATAGATAGATAGATATGGGATAGATAGATAGATATGGGATAGAAAGATAGATAGATATGGGATAGATAGATATGGGATATATATGGGATATATATGGGATATATAGATAGATAGATAGATAGATAGATAGATAGATAGATAGATAGATAGATAGATAGATAGATAGATAGATAGATAGATAGATAGATAGATAGATATGGGATAGATAGATAGATATGGGATAGATATGGGATAGATAGATAGATAGATAGATATGGGATAGATAGATAGATAGATATGGGATAGATATGGGATAGATAGATAGATATGGGATAGATAGATAGATGTGATAGGGATAAGCAAAAGCTATATAAATAAATATGGAGATAGATAGATAGATAGATAGATAGATATGGGATAGATAGATATATAGATATGGGATAGATAGATAGATAGATAGATAGATAGATAGATATGAGATAGATAGATAGATATGGGATAGATAGATATGGGATAGATATATAGATAGATATGGGATAGATAGATAGATATGGGATAGATAGATAGATAGATAGATAGATAGATAGATAGATAGATAGATAGATAGATAGATAGATAGATAGATAGATAGATAGATAGATGTGATAGGGATAAGCAAAAGCTATATAAATAAATATGGAGATAGATAGATATGAGATAGATAGATATGGGATAGATAGATATATAGATATGGGATAGATAGATAGATAGATAGATAGATATGGGATAGATAGATATGGGATAGATAGATATGAGATAGATATATAGATATGGGATAGATAGATATGAGATAGATATATAGATATGGGATAAATAGATATGGGATAGATAGATATGAGATAGATAGATAGATAGATAGATAGATAGATAGATAGATAGATAGATAGATAGATAGATAGATAGATAGATAGATAGATAGATATGAGATAGATAGATATGGGATAGATAGATATATAGATATGGGATAAATAGATATATAGATAGATAGATATGGGATAGATAGATAGATAGATAGATAGATAGATAGATAGATAGATAGATAGATATGGGTAGATAGATATGGGATAGATAGATAGATAGATAGATAGATAGATAGATAGATAGATAGATAGATAGATAGATAGATAGATAGATAGATAGATAGATATGGGATAGATAGATATGGGATAGATAGATATGGGATAGATAGATAGATATGGGATAGATAGATAGATATGGGATAGATAGATAGATAGATAGATAGATAGATAGATAGATAGATAGATATATAGATAGATAGATATGGGATACATAGATAGATAGATAGATATATATGGGATAGATAGATAGATATATATGGGATAGATAGATAGATAGATAGATAGATATGGGATAGATAAATAGATAGATAGATAGATAGATAGATAGATAGATAGATAGATAGATAGATAGATAGATATGGGATAGATAGATAGATAGATAGAATTTCATTCATGAAGCGTTGGGCGTCTTGTTATTCGAACAAAAAGGAAGGCACAAGGCCAATAGGTATGTATAAACTTTTCCTAGAATTCTAGGTTTCTGCATATTTAAATATCTATAACTTGAATGCCCACTGGATGCCTCCTTAACTATCAATACATTTCATTTTCCAGAAAAGACACCATAAAGGTATGTGGGAGACACACCTGGCTCTACATCATGACTGGCTTTATTTTGGAACTTCTCATCTGGAATAATCTTTTGTTTTATGTCATTATATGACACTTATGTTAATTTAAAGGATAAGCTATTGAAAAATAAAGTTCCTTTCTTTTTGCCCTTAAATGATTGTGCAGATGCTCTGTCCTGATAGCCTCCCACCAATTATTTTTTTCTTTGTAGTTCTACTCCTCCTCTTCGGCTCAGGGACTCCTGAACCCATAAGTCCCTGAAGCTTTGCTAAGCAATTTGCCCTCCTACGCTACATACGCAGTGTAGGAACTGCAAATGCACATTACTACGGGACCTGCGCACTTTATGTATACAAGATCTGCAGTGCCTGAGCAGAAGGACGGATCAGAGCTGTACGAATGAACATACTCAGAGAGGGTAACGTCAGCACGTTACTGACTGATCCTATGAGTGCAGCCGGGAAATTCAAAAATCCTGGCTGTTGGTGACGCTCGGTGGGGTGGAGGGAACTCCTCCAATTCCCCCAGCCATATCTCCAGGGAGGAAGGGGGGAGAAGGAGGGGCACTCTCCACATCTTAACCACATTAAAACTATAGAGTGGCCGGGATGAGTAGAGTGCCTTTAAACTTGTTTTTTAAATTATGTTATTAGTAGTAGAAACCATAGAATTAGCATTAGTAGTTTCATCCACTAACTCGTCTTGATAAATTACGGACAGTTAAGGCAGATATCAGGGGGTGACGCCCATGACATGTTCAGGAGCCCAATTGATCCAGGGGGCCCTTGCCAAACCCTATGTGCACCTTAAGTGCCAAATAGGTAAGGGCCCTCCATGTCCCTCAGTACTGGTCAACCAAGATACCAGCGATTTTCCCAGTGGGCTGCGGCATCTAAGGGCCGGTCAGAACACTCTGGCTCATAGTGGAGGGATCGATTAGTATGATCTGCACCATGGAACACTTTTCATACCCTCACTGGACCACCAGGGATTTAGCCCATTCCCAGTAAAATAAGGTTTGCAGAAAATGTTATATTTTTAAATTGCTTTATTGAAATGGTCAGCTGACAGAAGGGGGCCCTGACCTGTGATTTAGTAAAGGCCTCCACGATTTTGCAGCCCTGTGGACGGTCACATTTATCATGATCCAACATTCAACATTGAACGCGATACTTCCTTCAGCTATAAATCTACATCTATAGTTGATGATCCTGTAAATAATATATGTCTATAGATATTTCTTCCTTTTCTTTGTCAATGATTTATATGTTATTCTCATTTTTATTACGCCTGTTTGATCTATTTCCTAGTCTGTGCCAGCCTCATCACTTACTACCTCTCAGGATCTGTCATTAACTCTGTTATTGCCAGTTGACAACAAACCTTATTGCTTACTAATTATGAAGGCTACCCCTTGTGTAACCATAAATAAGAGGAGATAAGCTCATATAGAGTGTGCTATGCCCAGTTCCCTCATTCCTGAATTTGAAACGGCAGGCGATATCAGGATTCTACCAGCAGCTTTGAGATCTCCAATATACTGAGAACCAATTTCTTCAGGCAGGATGTCTGCGGTGACCAACCTTCTGGTTGGTCTCGCGCTGTTACTTGTAGGAGGTAGGTGACGCCTTGGTGTTATTTCCATTTTCACTGGGTTATTAATTGAATATTACCTGTTCCTTTTGAACATTTTTTTTCACATCTCCCTGTCTATTGGGTGGATTTTTTTGAGCGGACACTCCAACATGGATCAGGTTTATCATCTTTGCAGTGACAATATATGTAATTACTCCATACGGCGCGTATAATCTGTGATACGGAAATTTGGGTACACATGGAATATATTGCAGGAATATTTCAAATCGTACCTGCTATGCTTACATTTTTGTTTTGCTAGATACTTGGACTTTTTTTAACGGCGGAGGAAAGCTTGACAGGCGAAACGCGTCTCAGAATCACTGTGTCTATGCTGCTTTATGTGTTTCTTTCATTGTATGATTTGTTTTAATTTTTAACCTTTATTTGTTGAATTTCTGCACTGGATACCACACTGATTGAAAGACTCTGGAGGTCTGAGGGGCTGGACAATCACCCATAGAAATTCTGTAGGTGCACTATATGAGCCTTAGATTAGGAAGGCTCCTAAACATGTGAATGCACTCCATTATTACACATTGGGCAATCATATTAATGCTTGTTACACTATGGGTGCGCTCTTTCTCTATTTTTATGCTCTGTTAAGGTGATCTACTGAGAAAGAAGGTTTGTGGCCATCCCTATTTGGCCAGAGCTGCTATAATCTAGAGCCAGGATTGATAGCGGCTCTGAAAGATGTGAGTGTCTCTATTATTTGAAGATATCAGCAATTGGACTAGGTTTTCTTTCATTCTGCACTATTGCTTTTATATTGTTTCTGTTTTCGGTTTTTGAGAGAGGCAAGGACGTGGAGGACACCATACCAACATCTGTCACATATAAGTATTGTTTTTATTTTTGTTCTATCATGATTAGGGCACTTGGTTGTTTTATGCACTTGGACTATCACTGCAATATTTTCCATATGTACTTACATTTTCATATCACAGATTATATGCGCTATATGGAGTAATCACATATATTGTCACTGCATGTTGAATGGCACGATTTTTTCTGCTGGTTTATCCATTAAAGCTGCAATTCATCATATATTTTTGTTTTTTAAATTGTTTCTCAATAGTTAGAGACTGTTTTGGACGCACCTGCACTGTTTTAGATATATATATACATATATATATTTACAAAACACCAAGAAAGAGCACTCCATATTGACCACTACCTTCCACCATTTTCTGTGGAAAAAAAACACACAGGGTTATTCAGAGAGCGGTGAAAAGTAGGAGAATGACTGGAGAATGGAAAATTCTAGGTCAAAATAGCCAAACTATAAACATTCTCCCATTCATCTCACTTTCCAAATCAGCTATTTTGACCTAGAAGTTTCCATTATCCAGTCATTCTCCTGCTTTTCACCGCTCTCTGAATAACCCTGACAGTTTTAAAAATGCTCAAAAAAACTGACTGGAGGTAAAATGATGGGGATTCAGTTCACAAAGTTATGATCATAATTTGCTTAAACCTGTCACAGTCACCAATGTACCCCATCTTTGACAGTTAGATAGGACCTGTCAAAGATGGGGTACATTGGCGACTGTGACAGGCTTAAGCAAATTATGATCATAAGTTTGTGAACTGAATCCCCATCATTTTACCTCAGTCAGGTTTTGTGAGCATTTTTAATACTGTTTTTTTTCACAGAAAATGATGGAAGAAGGTGGTCAATAATATGAAGTGCTCTTTCTTGGTCTTTTGTAATTGATGTCTTAGATGCACCCGCTTAGTTTTGAGGTTGAGTGCAACCTTCTGCTGTTTTGTATTATATATGTGTATATATATCCATTATAATTTTTGCAGCCTTATCTAGGATGAGTTTTAGTATTGGAAAACCTTATCTAGGACGGTTTTTAGTATTGGAACAACCTTATCTAGGATGGTTTTTGGAATTTGGAAAACCTTATCTAGGTTGTTTTTTAGTATTGGAAAACCTTATCTAGGATGGTTTTTTGGAATTTGGAAAACCTTATCTAGGATGGTTTTTAGTATTGGAAAACCTTATCTAGGATGGTTTTTAGTATTGGAACAACCTTATCTAGGATGGGTTTTAGTATTGGAACAACCTTATCTAGGATGTTTTTTTGGAATTTGGAAAACCTTATCTAGAATGGTTTTTAGTATTGGAACAACCTTATCTAGGATGGTTTTTGGAATTTGGAAAACCTTATCTAGGATGTTTTTTAGTATTGGAAAACCTTATCTAGGATGGTTTTTTGGAATTTGGAAAACCTTATCTAGGATGGTTTTTAGTATTGGAACAACCTTATCTAGGATGGGTTTTAGTATTGGAACAACCTTATCTAGGATGGTTTTTAGTATTGGAACAACCTTATCTAGGATGGGTTTTGGAATTTGGAAAACCTTATCTAGGATGTTTTTTAGTATTGGAACAACCTTATCTAGGATGGGTTTTAGTATTGGAACAACCTTATCTAGGATGGTTTTTAGTATTGGAACAACCTTATCTAGGATGGTTTTTAGTATTGGAACAACCTTATCTAGGATGGTTTTTGGAATTTGGAAAACCTCATCTAGGATGGTTTTTAGTATTGGAACAACCTTATCTAGGATGGTTTTTGGAATTTGGAAAACCTTATCTAGGATGGTTTTTAGTATTGGAACAACTTTATCTAGGATGGTTTTTAGTATTGGAACAACCTTATCTAGGATGGTTTTTAGTATTGGAACAACCATATCTAGGATGGGTTTTAGTATTGGAACAACCTTATCTAGGATGGTTTTTAGTATTGGAACAACCTTATCTAGGATGGTTTTTGGAATTTGGAAAACCTTATCTAGGATGGTTTTTAGTATTGGAACAACCTTATCTAGGATGGTTTTTAGTATTGGAACAACCTTATCTAGGATGGTTTTTGGAATTTGGAAAACCTTATTTAGGATGGTTTTTAGTATTGGAACAACCTTATCTAGGATGGTTTTTGGAATTTGGAAAACCTTATCTAGGATGGTTTTTAGTATTGGAACAACCATATCTAGGACGGTTTTTAGTATTGGAACAACTTTATCTAGGATGGTTTTTAGTATTGGAACAACCTTATCTAGGATGGTTTTTAGTATTGGAACAACCATATCTAGGATGGGTTTTAGTATTGGAACAACTTTATCTAGGATGGTTTTTAGTATTGGAACAACCTTATCTAGGATGGTTTTTAGTATTGGAACAACCTTATCTAGGATGGTTTTTAGTATTGGAACAACCTTATCTAGGATGGTTTTTAGTATTGGAACAACCATATCTAGGATGGGTTTTAGTATTGGAACAACTTTGCCTATGATGGTTTTTAGTATTGGAACAACCTTATCTAGGATGGTTTTTAGTATTGGAAAACCTTATCTAGGATGGTTTTTAGTATTGGAACAACTTTATCTAGGATGGTTTTTAGTATTGGAACAACCTTATCTAGGATCTTTTTTAGTATTGGAACAACCATATCTAGGATGGGTTTTAGTATTGGAACAACCTTATCTAGGATGGTTTTTGGAATTTGGAAAACCTTATCTAGGACGGTTTTTAGTATTGGAACAACTTTATCTAGGATAGTTTTTAGTATTGGAACAACCATATCTAGGATGGGTTTTAGTATTGGAACAACTTTATCTAGGATGGTTTTTAGTATTGGAACAACCTTATCTAGGATGGTTTTTAGTATTGGAACAACCTTATCTAGGATGGGTTTTGGAATTTGGAAAACCTTATCTAGGATGGGTTTTAGTATTGGAACAACTTTATCTAGGATGGTTTTTAGTATTGGAACAACCTTATCTAGGATAGGTTTTTAGTGTTAGTATGCATTTATCTTTGATCGTTTTGATAAATATTATGCCCTTATCTCGGATGGATATTACTGTAGTTATCTATAGGAAGCAATCTAACAGCTTGTTTAAAAACCTCTAGTATAAAACCTGATTATCTGATTATTAACATGGAGGGATCTTGTCTGGAAACAATTCTTACTGCAGATATGTCTTAACCCCTTCACTACCAAGCGATTTTTGATGAATTTTTTTATCATAACATTTATTTGAGACATGGAATGTGAAGTTAACAATTAAATATTGGGTAAAATAGACATGTCGCACAAAAAGTGTTATTCTAAGGTAGTTAAAAAATGTAATTAATGTTGATTTATTAATTTTTTATTTGTATTGTATTTGTTTCTCCGTTAGAGAAATGTTGTTGAAATGTAAAATTCTGAGATCTAGATGGTGTCCTTTATCTTACACAATTTCAAACAGGGTCTGCATTATTATCATACAGGCAGAGATGGCCTTTGTGTTAGACACAGTAACTGTGATAAAGATTAGGGATGTGCAATTTGTTTCATTCCGAATTGAATTTCGTGCGAAATTGACCATTTTTGTTCTTTTGGAAGCATTTCCGAAACTAAATATCGGCCACCCGCAATTATGAAATCCAGAATCAAAGTATCAGCACAAACGAAATCATTTTGTTACGGGGCCTAAATGAAATAAAACGGAATGCAAATTATATGAAATGCTGAAAAAAAGGAACAAAACGATCAAAAACAAAATAAATTTCGTAACGAAATGAACTGAAACAAAAAAATGCAACCAAATGATCTGACATGAAAAAAAAAAGAACAAAATTATCTAAAACGTAAAAAAACTGAACCAAAAGGTCTAAAATTAAAATAAAAAAAAAAACAGAACAGGTCACTTTTTAATTAATGCAGATGCTAGGCTTTTTTCCACCATATTTTTCAATTTTAAAAAAAATCCCCGTTTTTATTAAATATTTTTTAACCCATTTATAATTTTCATTTGCAGCAAACCGCCATTTTTTAAATTTAATTCTTAGGATTTGTTTGGCATTTTTCGAATTGATATCAACTATCGGATTGATCTTAATTTACAATACAAGTAATAGTCAGCAAACGACTTTATGAAACAAATTAATTTAGTTTCCCCCTTTAACCCCTTAGTGACCGGGCGGTTTTACACAAATCCGTCTTTTAGTGACCGCTGCTGTTTTTACGTTTCTGCGCTGTTAGTGTTTAGGTCAAATTTTCCTCTTACTCGTTTATTCAACCCACACATATTATACACCCTTTTTCCCGCCATTAAATGGACTTTCTAGAAATACCATTATTTCCATCATATCGAATGATTTACTATAAAAAAAATATGAAATATGAGGAAAAAAATGGTAAAAACACACTTTTTTGTACTTTAATCCCCAAAATCTACAACCACCCAAAACGACCCCAGCTAAATAGGTTCAAAATTTTGTCCCGAGACTAGAAATACCCAATTTTTACATGCGTTTGCTTTTTAACCCCTTCACTGCTGAGACAGTTCACCTATGTGCGCTGCGCTCATTCTGACCATTTTGTGCTAATTATTTTTAGATGACAGCCTAGGTCCTATTTAATTAACCCCCCCCAGACAAAAAAACTTTTAAAAAAAAAACATTTTTTTATTTTATTTAATTTTTTTATTATTTTTATTTTTTTATTTATTTTTTTAAAAAAAAAATTAAAAACCAAACCTGGTCATGTTTGGTATCATTTGAAAGGCCATAATCAGGCCTTTCAAATGATGGCAAATATGACCATCTAGCTGCCATGGATCGGGAGATAAAGGGATCCTTAGGATCCCCTTATCTCTACATGGCAGCTAGATGGTTAACTGGCCCACTGACATCCTCACACATATGGTGAGGTTGTCAGTGGATGGGGGGGACCTGGAGGCTTGGCTGACATCCAGGTTTGAATCGCGTTTTGGCACCAATTGGCGCCTCAACGTGATCCGGCGGCGAAACGGTTAATGCCATACACCGCTGGAAAGGGGAGGCTCTCCCCTCTCCAGCGGTGCAAACGGCATCTCCCTAGCTTCAATGGTTGGGGAGATAGAGGGCTCCGAAGGAGCCCCACCCTCCCCTCCATTGAAATGCATGGGGACGCCTGCTGATGACGTCACCACGCAGCGTGGCGATGTCATCAGCCTCGCCTGCCCATGTAAATCACATGGGCAGGCTTCCTCCCTGCCAGATCGCCGTGGGATCCAGCGAGGGAGGTGAGTATCGGGCGGGAGGGGGATTAGGCGCCGCTGACGTACCCTGTACGTCCGCGGGTCTAAGGGAGACCCGAGGACAAGACGTACAGGGTTCGTCAGCGGCCTTAAGGGGTTAATTTAACTCAATTACTAAATCTGTGACACAGCTTAATATTTAACCCTAGCTTGTCTTTTAACAGCAAAATTTGATCAATCAGGGTTTTATTTAGTGATGCGAAATTCGATTTGATATCAGCTATCGAATTGATATATTAACTATCGAATTGATAATTTGATATATCAATTCGAATCGATATGAAATTTTGAATCGATCCAAAACGAAATTAATAACGAAATTCCGAAAATGAAATTATTTTAAAATGAAAAGAAACGAAACTAAACAAATTTTTCAGCCGTGCACATCTCTAATAAAGATAAATAATACAAATGGTCAAGAAAAAATGGTGTCATCTGCGCTCGTGTCTACACAGTTGCATGTGCAACAAAACACGAGAGGTTTTAGTTTTCTAGAATGGCAATTGAAGGGTAAGCTCACTCGCCCAAACAAGGCTTAGTTGTTGCAGCTGCTCTGGTGAGAATGGGCGCAACGCCATTTTTTCTGCATGTAAATACAAATGGTCAGATCTGCTGCTTATGGGGATTTGAAGTGTTCATAATGAGATAATTAGCAATGCAACATCCGAAAATACCAATAGAATATAAAAAATAACAGCTGTATGTGGCATAATGCCTGTCAGAGGCATAACTACCAGGGATGCAGAGGGTGCCACCGCACCTGGGCCCTTGAGTCCAGGGGGGCCCACACTTGCCTGCCTGGGCCTGCCTGTATTATATATATAATTAAGTTTTAAATTTATTTTATACTTATTCGTGAGTTTTACTTTGGAGCTCTGTGATACACTCACACACACCACATATTACTATGAGTTTTATTGCTATGGAGCTCTGTGATTTACACTGATACACACTGCACATTACTATGAGTTTTATTGCTGTGAAGCTCTTTGATACATTCATACATACTGCATATTGCTGTGGAGCTCTGTGAAACGCTCATACACACTGCATTTGTCTCCAGGGTGCGTAAAAGATTTTGTTTCTCCACAGGGGATACACTAATCCTACTTTAAAAAAAGATGCAAAATTTGTCTTTTGCTATGCTAATGAGTGCTTTTCAATGCATTACAATGCGAAATTGAGATAACTAAATTTTGGGTGTGACGGGGTTAAGTAGAATCTGATTACTAATGCCGTATATTGTGCAAGCTATTTATTAATGCAGATACATCTTCAGTAGAATCTGATTAGTAATGCTATATTTCATGCAATCGGATTATTAATGCAGATACATCCAGGCTTTACCCAATTTTTGATCAAGACACCACTACCATGTAATACATTAAAAGATCTTTACGAAGGAATCCATATATTAATGCAGTTAACTCTACAATAAAATTCCATCAGTAATGCGTTTGGTTGTAGGATTAATATGTTACTGTTAAGGCCGGGTGAATACGACCGCACTCAGAGTGGAAGGAACGTTCGTGAGAGTGGACGTTCCTTCCACTCGACACCTGCCTGCCCCCCCTCAGCGCTGCAAAGCGCGATCCTCCTATGGAGGATCACGCTTTGCAGCCCCGTCGACGCGCATCCTAGCGTGTGTGCACACACAAGAGTGTGACCGGCCCCGTCGCAACATCACATGGCTGCGACGGGTGCCGGTAAGTGCATGCTCACGGGCTCACTAAGTGCGCTCGTGTGCACCCAGCCTAACCAGTGCTTTTCTTCTAGGAAAACAGGTGGGGGTTATTGCCATGAAGCGTCATAAAGCAGGTTATTGGCTGCGTTCGGCGGTTTGCGGCTGTGTTCAGCAGTTTGTTCGGCGGGTTGCGGCTGCTTTCGACAGTTTGTTCAGTGGGTTGCGGCTGCGTTCAGTAGTTTGTTTGGCGGGTTGCGGCTATGTTCGTGAATAACTGGGGGGCAAAATTCCTTTTTTTTCAGAATGTGGGCAAATTTTATTTTTTGGGGAGGGCAAATAATTTTTTTTATGGGGCGGTTATCAAATCATTTTTTTATTATTATATTATTAGGGATAAATAGGGGGGACTTTTCTGGGGGGGCACTTTTCTGGTGGGGTAGAGGGCAGCTGAACCCAGAAGTCATACTTACCTGAAAGGTGGAACAAATAATAATTACCTGAAAGCTGGACCCCTGGTCAGCTCCATCTCTGCCCCCTACAAAATAATCAGAGGGAGATGGCACTCCTGCCGGCACCCACTGATTATGTTAAAGGGGGTGCTGGCGCATCCAATCAGTGGGAGATGGTGTTCTGAAAGAGTAGGCAATTTTCAGAACACCGGCCCACTGGCCAGCACCCACTGATCTTGTCAGAGGGTGCACCGTGTGACATTTGCACATGGAGGGCCGTCTCCATACCACCTCCATACCACCAGAAAAAAAAACCTGCTATTAACTCAGACACATGCATGGTTGGATCTAACTTTTAATGCAGATATACCTCTTTGGTGGATCCGATTATCGACCCAGATCCTACATATATGATTCTCCATTAATAATCTAGAAGCCTCTAAGATTGAATCCAAGTATTAATACGGTTACTTCTTGGATTTAATGGGATTATTAATTGAAGCATTTTTTGTTAAATGCAATAATTTATGTTGATACATTTGAGGTGGAATATGATTATGAACACAGCTACTCCTCGTATTCAATCCAACTATCAGCCTAGAAACGTCTATGGCCAAATCTGACTATTAATGTGATTGAATTTAAATTGTCAACTCATACACATCTAAGATTAAATTTTTGTGCATATTTCTTCCACATCATCCTTAAAAGCTGATACCTTCTGAAGCCTAAACTCCCTCAGTACTTCTCTGCAATATTACAGTGTTGCACCCTGCATCTTATCACAGGTGTTACAGTCATGATGAAAATATACTCTTATATCATGGGTGGGTCAACTCTGCATTGTTGTAGTCCGAGGGAGACTTTACAACAAAAGTCATTGTATAGGATATAGATCTATGTTACATTTGTTAAGAAGGGTATTTCCACGAGGTATTTGTGAGAATTGCTATGACTCAATCCAAACGTGTTCTTTTTTTTGTGTCATTATTTTCTTAGTTCATTTTATACCATGCTACTTGCCCCATTGCCCTTTTTGTATTTGTGTTGTTGTTGTTGTTGTTGTATACAATCCCTATGGGATTAGTAAAATTCTAACATATAAAACCTTTATTACATTTTTAAAATATAATATAAAACCAAATTAGTTTTAGAAATTAACCCCCAGTGAAAATGTGATAAACAGAAATAAAAACTACAAATTCCCTTGGATGAATAAATGAGAAAATAAGTGTAGAAAAGAAGCCTAAAACATATATAAACAAGTCAAATAAATATCTATTAGCCCTGAAGACCCAGAAAAGACCCAGAAAAACCCTAATTATTCTAAGATTAGCTATATTAGCAATTTACTGCCTGTGTTGTTTATTGTACTGTAGTGTCTGGGGTTCCAATGCAGACTAGGGCAAAGAGATTGTTACAATGTATCAATCAGTCCAGGCACAACTCTATGGTTTAACCCGTTCGCTGCGGATGACATGTGGGGAACGTCCTCATTGACTCCCGCTATATGCGGAGGACGTTCCCCACACGTCATCCGCAAGCGGGAGCCACGTCGGAGATACTCACCCCTCTGGCCGGGGTCCCGCGGTATTCTGACTTCAGCGTCCTCAGACGCTGAAGTTAAGCCCCTCCCGACGACAATGACGTCATCATGCCATGCACGATGACATCATTTCCAGGCGACCCCCGGGAGATCGCCTGAAAGGGAGGGGGGATCCTTTTTGATCCCTCTCCCTCCCGATCGTGAGGGTTTACAGAAAAAAAAGGCACCGCTTTGAATGGCAGTGTCTGCCCTTTAAAGCGGTGCCTTTTTTAACCCCTTACATGCCAGGTCACGATGTAGCGCCGTTTGGTGCCACATTGCGATTTAGCTCCGGTGGGGGCCACCATCTTGGATGGCAGCTTCACCTCCGGGTTCCCCCTCACCTCCTGACGTATCACACATAGCGTGATGGCGTCAGATAGCCGGGGAAGCCCTAGCTGCCAGGGGGTTCCTTTGAACCCCGATATCTCCAGAACCGTGGATGGAGATATAGGGGTTCATGGAGGGTGTCATTCGAAAGGCCTGAGCATGGCCTTTCAAATGATACTAAACATGACCATGTTCAAAGTAAAAACAAAATAAAAAATATCTAATAAATAAAAAAATAAATAAAAAAAATATATATATATATATTTTTTTTTTGTGTGTTTTTTTATTAATGCAGAAATATTGTTCACATTTCAATTATAATGTGAACAATAATGATGCTGCACTAATGATTTTTTTCTATGGGTGCGTTTGCTAAAAATCACGTAATTCCCCCCAAAAAATGTAAATAGTCCCCATTTCTAATTTTTGTACAAGCGCACCCCATAGAAAATATAACCGCAAATGCTCATGTGATAAAATGTGGGAAAAAAACACTTTTACACATGATTAAAATTTCTAATTTTATTGTATCTTTTGTTATAATTTTCAGGCAGGACATGAAGTATACATATAAAAATTATATATTATGAATCTGCCGAGTCTGCCGGAAAGAACGATATATAATATGTCTGGGTCATATAATAAAATGTGACTTCAAATCGCGTTTAAACATGATGAGCGAAAGCGGTAAAAATGAGCTCAGCACACGGCGGTGAAATGCCTCAGCAGTGAAGGGGTTAAAGCTACCCCATGTAAAAAAAGTTTGTAAATACATATATTATACCTCCATTAGGAAATGAATTATTAATAACAGAGATAATATTCATCTAGATGCAGTGATTCTCAACTCCGTTCCTCAGGACCCTCTGACAGGCCAGATTTTACAGATCACCTTGTTGGAATCCTGCAATCACTGAGCAGCAAATCATATCACCTGTGCTGTGCTTCAGATATCCTGCAAACCTGACCTGTTAATGGGTCAGAGTTGAGAAACACTGGTATAAAATGACTCATCTAAGCAGATATCTAAGTCACTGGCCCTTAGCTGCGGCACCCGACACGTTTCACCATGAATGGATATTGTATACATATAGTGCCTTGTTGTGAATATCTTGATTAAATGTGAAGTTCATAGCACTGTGGTTATATCTAAACCTGTGTTTATTTGCAATCAGCTCAGTTATAGGAAGCAATTTATCTTTTTTTTCTGGTTCTGTTTTTCTTTGTGTATATTTATGTGCTTTTGATGCAGTTTGCTGCATTGGGTTAACACCAAGGAACCATCATTAAAACTCTGATTTGTTGCTATCTGTGTCTTTGTCAAAGGAGGATGAGCCTAGCTAAGGCTCTTAAGTCATTACTAATAGTGTTATTGTTATATTTTATTGGGAATCAATGAATGCGTCCAACTAGTCTCTAGCGACAAGCCAGCCTCCATAGTAACAGTCGGACTTGTATTCGATCGAGTCAGAAAAATAATACTTCACAAGCAAAAGGTTGGGTACAGCCTAAAACTTGATGTTTGTGAAGCTCCATTGAAGCCTAAAAAAAACCACATCCTGGACTCCCAGTTGACTTTTATAAATATATATCTAAAGATATGAAGCGCACTAATGTAATTTAAAACCTAAAGCGGTTTCCAGCTAAAAATGTGGTTTCAGATTGAAACCACTGGGCCTGAAAGGGCTAATTGTCCACAATTACTGATTCAGTAATGAAAACTTTAAATGTTATATTAGTTACATAGTTACATAGGTTTAAAAAAGATATGTGTCCATTGGGTTCAGCCTCTCACACATCACCTACTGCTGTTGATCCAAAAGAAGGCAAAAAACCCAGTCTGAAATGCTTGCCAATATGCAACATACTGGGAAAAAATTCCTTCTTGACCCCAGAATGGCCTCAGATTTCTCCTTGGATCAAGAAGCTTTTACCCACATATTAAATATTATGAACCTTAACCCTTTCGCTGCTGAGGCTTTTCCCGCCCCTATGCTGAGGTCATTTTTACCTGTTTTGCGCATCATGTTTAAACGTGTTTTGAAGGCTTATTTTAGTATATGACCCAGACATATTATATATCGTTCTTTCCGTCAGACTCGGTAGATTCATAATATGTCATTATTATATGTATACGTTATGTCATGTCTGTATATTATAACAAAAAATGCAATAAAATATGTATTTTCAATAATTTACAATGTGTAAAGTGTTTTTTTCCACATTTTAACATGTGAGCAATTGCGGTTATATTTTGTATGGGGTGCGCTTGTTAAAAAAATTAGAGATGGGGTCTCATTACATTTTTTTTTGGGGAAAATGACACTATTTTTAACAAACGCACCGCATACAAAAATCGTTAGTGCAGCATCATTGTTCACATTATAATTGAAATGGGAACAATATTGCTGCATTAACAAACCCAAAAAAATTAAAAAAAAGTGTTTAATTTTTTTTGTTAATTTTTTTTTTGAATTTTTTTTTATTTTTATTTTTCATTTTTTTTTTTTTTACCAAATTTTTCACTGTAATGTTTGGTATCGTTGGAACGGCCATGCTCTGGCCGATCCAACCATACCAAAATTTAACCCCTAGCTGCCACGGATCGGGAGATAGGGAGTTCATTGGAACTCCCTATCTCCACAGTTGGTGGCAGTTAGGGGTTAACTCTAGGACTGGCGTCATCGTGCTACGCATGATGACGCCAGTCCTCTGGGGGAGTTCCCGGAGGCTTGGCCGACATCCAAGATGTCGGCCAGCTCCGGGAAAGGATCGCGAACCGGCGCTTTTCAGCGCCGATTCGCGATCCAGCTCCCCAGGGGTTAATGCCAGGCATCATTTGGAAGGGCAGGCTGTGCCCTTCCAAATGATGCCTGGGTTAACCCCCTGTGCGCCACCGATCGGGAGGGAGAGAGGTCCGAAGGACCTCCCCCCTCCCTTTCCGGCGCCTCCTCCGCACATGCGGGGGGGGCGCCTGAATTAGGTGTCATCGCGCCCCCGCGATGACACCTAATTCTGGCGGCTGCTGGTCCGGATGCCGGGCTGACATCCAGGATGTCAGCCCGCACCGGAGGGGCCAGCGATCGGCCGGAACCCGGCCGAACGCTGACCCCAATGTGAGGACGCGCTCAGCGCGTCCTCAGCACACCAGCGGGACTGCTGAGGACGCGCTGAGCGCGTCCTCAGCAGCGAAGTGGTTAATATTCTGTGTCTGCAGGAAGTCATCCAGTCGTCGTTTAAAAGTCTGTACATTCTCTGACCCAACCACCTCAACAGGCAGAGAATTCCACAGCTTTATTGTTCTCACCGTAAAATAACCCTTCCTATGCTTTAGGCTGAATTTCCTTTCTTCCAGTCTAAATGGATGACCCCTTGTCCTGTGTATAGACCTGTTAATGAATAGGTTATCAGACAATGGTTTTAATGGCCCCGTATATATTTATATAAAGTTATTAGATCCCCTCTAAGGCCCCATATATATTTATATATAGTTATCAGATCCCCTCTAAGGCCCCGTATATATTTATATAAAGTTATCAGATCCCCTCTAAGGCCCCGTATATATTTATATATAGTTATCAGAGGCCCTCTAAAGCCCCGTATATATTTATATAAAGTTATCAAATCCCTCTAAGGCCCCGTATATATTTATATAAAGTTATCAAATCCCTTCTAAGGTGTCGTATATATTTATATATAGTTATCTAAACTTTTTATGAACCAAGTTCTGTTTGTGTCTTGCTATACTACCTCTATCTGTGTATAGTTAACTTGCCTTCATTGAATAAAATACAGGAAGAGTTAAAACAAAGATATTTAAAAAAAGGGGGAAGGGAAGGTTCGGGGTGTAGATACGCGTTTCGGCACTTCCTGTGCCTTCTTCAGTCAATCAGCAGGTCTGTGAGATCCTCCCTTTTTTTATCTCACAGACCTGCTGAATGACTGAAGAAGGCACAGGAAGTGCTGAAACGTGGCCTGCTGCTGCAGTTCTTTATACACCCTGCAGGACTTGGACTATATTTAGCGGCACTACGAACATTTTATTAGACATGTGTGCTCGGAGACACTGTACGATTGAACTGTATAGTACTTCAAGGATGTATCTGTGGCAATTATCGCACTATATGCACTTTCTATTGCATTCGCCTATTATTAGCACTTTAGTCGTTACCGCAATATATGCACTTTTTATTGCATTTTTGCACAATGATAGCATTGCACATAGACCACTGAAGGTTGGACTTTACCACCAGTCATTTAGACTGAGCACATATTGATCGCTGGGATTCACTGCTTATATAGACCGCATTGTCTCTCCAAGACAAATTTATCGTTGTATTGTATACACTTTTTTCTGCATTTATGTCACTAGCACTTTATTTTGTCCAATGGTTGCAATATATACAATTTGTATTGTATTTGTATATTGACAGTGCTCATATACAGCTTTCAATGGCTGTATTTACCACTAGGGATGAGCTGTTCGGGTTCGGACAGTTAGGAGTTCGACCCGAACTTTGGCAGTTCGAAAGTTCTCGAATTTCAAACTTTTTGGGCGTGTTCGGTTCGGGTTCGGAAAAAAAAAGAAATTTTGAAAAAAGTATAGAAAATCCTTAAAAAAATACTAAAAAATCTAGAAATAAAGAGACTCTTTACTGCAGAATATTATAAGTAGGGATGTGCGTTTCGGGTTTCGGAATTTCGGAATTTTCACGAAATTTCCCGATTCGTGTTTTCGGATGCGGCCGAATTTCCGAAAATTTTTAGATCCGAAAATGGCAGATCCGAAAAGTTTTCCGAGCCGAAACGAAATATTTACAGAATTTTCTAATGGACTTGAAATGTGTCAAATCGAAATTTATTGCTTTGAAACGAGGAGAACAGATGTTCCGAAAAAATGAAAATTTCCGAAATTACGAAAAGTCGATACAAAAAACGAGCAAAGTGACACGAAAATCCGAAAAATGGTCGATATTCCGAAAAAAATATGTACACGAAAAACGAGTCGAGCCGAACCGAATCGAAACAGAAATCGGTCGAAACGAGCCGAATCGAAAAGTTTAAAAATCCGAAAAATCAAACCGAACCGAACCGAACTGAAAAAAAATCGGTGCACAAGCCTAATTATAAGCAACGGTTTATTAGATATTGAATTAAAAACTAATGTGTACATGGAAAGATTATCAACTCTAAATGACCTCTGTTCACAAACGGGCATAACACCAGCAGGGTTATTCAAAGAGATTCGAAAAGTCACCGCACTTTCGGTGACTTTTCGTTCTCTTCAATTCGGTTCCTTTTGCCGATCCCATTTCGGTGACCCTGCAGTGTATTCAGCAAACACCACAGGGCCCCCGAATTGCAGGGAAAAGCTGCCGTAAACCCACCGAAAACTAACCGCAAAACCCACCAAATGCACGCCGAAAACAAGCAAAAACATCTGGATTAACCCTCGAAAAACCCGAGCAGGAGCCGATCACACGCAGCGAAGCAGCCGAACAGGAGGCGAATCACACAGAGCGGAAGCAGCTGAGACGCAGAGGAGGCAGTGAATAAATTAGCAAAACCATTTGTATGAATATGTGAAAATGAAACGCTATTTGCAAAGAAACTACTGAGCGAAAATGTCTGAAATTTGCACATGAGGTCCAGGGAATGATAATAAAAAGGGCTGTTACAAAAAAAATAAGTAAACTGAAAAAAAATCAAAAAAAAAATCGGACTTTAAAAAAAAAAAAAAAATCAGAAAAATGCTTAAAGTATCCTAAAAAATCTATAAATAGACTTTTTGCTGCAGAATTTTATAATGAATGGTTTATTAGATATTGAATTAAAACGGGAATATTTTTAACATTGAAGCCTTTGGGATTCTCCTGAATAAATTTGCTGAATTAGGCTAGGGTCAGACGAAAGCAGTTTTAACGTGCGTTTAGACGCACGAAATCACGGCCGTGCTAGCATCAAATGACGTCCAATGCCAGGGAACACACGAAGTACGGCCGCACAAAAGTTCGTCCGCGCAACGCAAGTGGCAAACGAACGTATTTTTTCTAGAACGTCAAACCTCTAGTACGGACGTACAGAGTGCGCTGCGTCCGCTAGAGGCGTGTGTGCGTGATTGGGAGACGTCAGACGCTGCTAATGTCCGGCCAACATAACGTCCAGACACAAAAAGTGTTTTATTGATGATCCATACAAAATCACGGACGAAAAGGCGCATCGTATGACCGCTATCGCCTATTCCGTGAAAAAATCCGTCCATTCGTTCGAACGCACTTTTTCACAGACAACGCGAAAAATGCGTTAGTCTGACCCTAGCCTTAGCCTAGGGTCAGACGAGCGTGATTTCTACGGACTGTACTTCCGTGCACACGGACGTACGTTAGTACGGAAGACACAGTAGTGGCCACACAGTCCGTTTATTCACTGATGGATATTTTGACGGATGTAGGAGGGAAAATAAATTAAAAAGCAAAACCATTTTGTCCGTGAAAAATGCTGGACGTATAAATGCTGTCCGTCTGTCTGACCACGTTCCATCACTCACACACAAAGCTATGCAGACGTTGCGGATGCAGCGCACTTTGTGCGGCCGTTCTAGGGGATGTACGTTCTTGCCTGCCTTGCATCCGTGGGCTGCAGCCGTTGTGCATCCGCAGTTCAGTGCGGACGTACTTCATGTGTCAGGCTCCAATGGGCTTTCTGTCATGCAATCACGGACGTACTTTTAGGCGCAATCACGGACGTGAACACTACGCTCGTCTGACCCCAGCCTTAAACCACCGAATGGCAGGTCATTTCGGGAACCTTTCACTGCTGGTTTGTGTTCTCTGAATAGCCGAAGCAGTGCTTTTTCATGGGGATTTCACTGCCCTCGAACAGGCACCGAACAGGCACCGTCTGTGCAGGCAATTCGCCAGGATTTGGCCAATTGCCTTCTCTCTGGATAGCCGAATGGCCAGGAAAGGTAACCGAACGCTGATTTTCAGCGTTCGGTTACCTTTCTCAAGCAATTCGGATCTCTTTCGATAACCCTGCAGGTGTTTTTAGTCTGGTAATCAATTTGATACATTGTACAATATACTGAGGGTGGGGTGGTTGGTGTCTGCTTCTGATTGAGATTTGAGAATTAATTTCCCTAAAACATCCTAATATGCTGCATTTAACTGGTGTTTGAAAAAAATCTAAAGCAATGTTATTTTTCACCTCGGGATTAAACATTCACAGGGTTATTCAGAGAGCAGTGAAAAGCAGGAGAATTACTGGAGAAGTGAAACTTCTAGGTCAAAATAGCCAAACCAGAAAAATTCTCCCATTTAACTCACTTTCCAAATCGGCTATTTGGTCTAGATTGTTCTCTTCTCTTGCCAGTTCTCCTGGCTTTCACCTCTCTTTCAGGGTTGTTCAGAGAAAGGTGAAAACCAGGAGAATGGCAGGAAAAGAGAACAATCTGGACCAAATAGCCGAGTTGGAAAGTGAGATAAGGCTAGGGTCAGACTAACGCATTTTTCGCAGCGACCGTCAAAAAGTGCGTCCGAACGCATTGCCGTATTTTTTCACGGATTGCGCGAAAACGGTCATACGATGCGCATTTTTGTGCGTGATTTTTTACGGATCCAAACCAGGAAACTTTGGGTGTCTGGAAGTTATGTTGGCCGGACATGAGCAGGGTCTGACGTCTCCAAATCACGCACACACGCCGCTAGTGGATGCAGCGCACTCTGTACGTCCGTACTAGCGGTTCTGCGTTCTCGAAAAAATGCGTTCATTTTCCACTTGCGTTGCGCAGCCGGACTTTCGTGCGACCGTACTTCGTATATTGGCCGTCATTGCCCGTCATTTGCTGCTAGTGTGGCCGTGATTAAGTGCGCCTAAACGCACGTTAAAAATTCGCTAGTCTGACCCTAGCCTAAATGGGAGAATTTTTCTGGTTTGGCTATTTTGACCTAGAATTTTCCATTCTCCACTCATTCTCCTGCTCTTCACCACTCTCTGAATAACCCTGACAGGGTTATTCAGAGAAAGGTGAAACTCAGGAGAATGACTGGAGAATGGAAAATTCTAGGTCAAAATAGCCGAACCAGAAAAATTCTCCCATTTATCTCACTTTCCAAATCGGCTTTTTGGTCTAGAAGTTTCCATTCTCCTGCTTTTCCCCGCCAAAAAATCAGTAAACTTTTTCTGCGTGTCCGAAAATGTCTCCTCTTTTCATACAGACTGCCGCCCCAAGCAGTTGTTTATGGATAGATTAAAGGAAAAGCATTTACCGTCATTTGAAATGTCATTTTTTGGTTTTTACATATTTCTATACATCCTAGAAATCCGCCACTTCACGGGCAGGTTATGGGGACCTTCTAGGCACGATATTTGAAGGAATTTTTCATTTTTATTTTTAACCCTTATTTCATGGAAAACTCACTGTCCCTTTAAAAACTTTTTTTTTTTTACTTTTTGTCCTTGTTTCCTGTCCCCCATGTCACTACCCGGACCCCCATACACCTTTTATGGCAAATATGTAGCATATATGCCCTCTTGGAGGGTACTCTAAAAAACCAAATTTTCAGCCCCATTGACTTGCATGGGGGTTCGGGTTCGGGTTCGGACCCGAACAAATGGGAAGTTCGGGTTCGGGCTCGAACCGAACTTGGGGTATGTTCGGCTCATCCCTATTTACCACCAGTCCATTCGAGACTGTATAGGTATGTTATATTGAATGCATTTGTGCTTTACAATTCGACAACCCTGTTCATAGTAGGTATCGAATACCCACCCTTATTAACGTTTCTGATAATAGATTGCGCCACTAGGATTCCTTCTTACGTTTCTTACTGTATACATTTCTTTAGAGGTTTTGTGTCTCTTTCCCAGTTTGCTGCATAACAAAAGGATACCACTCTATCACTAGCGCCTCCACTGCTTTACCTTTTTTTCACCCACACCTGAATGCCTGGAGGGGCCCTAAAAAGACACCCACACACCCTGAATACCTGGGTGGGTCGTAAAAAGACACCCACACACCCTGAATACCTGGAGGGGACCCTAAAAGGACTGTCACATCTTCGGCCCCCGCAGCGCCTGGGGGGCCTGGGCGCCCGGCGGCATCGCTGGCTGGCCGGGTGCCAGGAGATCGAGCTGGCCGATCGGCGCCTCAGGGGGCGGATCTTGGCATGGTGACACGGAGCCGCCGGCCTTAAATACAGGGCACGAGATACAGCTTGTCGCTGTGACGTGGTGTCATTCCCGCATTGCCAGCTGATCTCGTTTCTGTGTATTCTGCTAAGTTGCCAATTCTGCTTGTACGAGGACCCTGCTTGTCTTTTTTGAGCCGGACTGCCTGTTGACTATTCTTACGCTCTTGCCCTTTATTGTTATATGTTGTGCTGCATGTACTTGTGTATGTACCGATCATATTGTGTGGGTCTGCCCTGCAGCTTGCTGAATATATCAGCCTCTCATGTCAACTGTCTGGTATTAGGCCAATGCACAAGTCATACTGCATGGTCTATGATTGTGGGTCTGCCCTGCAGGTTGCTGAATCAATCAACCCCCCTTGTCAACCGTCTGGTACTGAGCATATGTACAGATCATTTTGCATGATTTCTGATTGTGGGTCTGCCCTGCAGGTTGCTGAATCTATTAACCCCACATGTCAACTGTTTGGTACTAAGCATATATACATTTCATTCTGAATTATCACGCATTGCGGGCCTGCCCTGCAACTTGCCAAATTAATTGTACGTGCATAATACGTTGCTGAGCACAAGTATATGGGAGTTCTCTCTGTTGCCAATCCTACTTGTACAACTACCCTCTCTGGTGTCAACTCAGAACGTACTATTGAGTACGCTTTTAATGAACCAAGTTCTGTTTCTGTCTTACTATACTATCTCTATCTGTGTATAGTTAACTTGCCTTCACTCAGCAGACACTTGGTCACAAAATAACTTGCTGCTGAGTGGTATCTAGTATTAAACATCACCTCCCTGGCTGGGAGTGCTAGGTGTGGCAGTTGTAACTGCTATCAAGTCAAGTATCAGTGTAATCTGTCAATAAGGATCCAAACAATTCCGATCTTAGGTGAGCGGCATCGCAAATGTGACAAAGACACCCACACACCCTGAATACCTGAAGGGGCCCTAAAAAGACACCCATACACCCTGAATACCTGAATACTACCGCCCTGTATCCCTGCTTCCCTTCACATCAAAGCTCTTAGAAAAACTAGTCTTCAACCGCCTCTCCCTCTTCCTGTCCTCCAATTCCCTACTTGACCCCCTGCAATCTGGCTTCCGTCCCCTACACTCAACTGAAACTGCCCTCACCAAAGTCACCAACGACCTCCTAACTGCTAAAAAGCACGGCCACTATTCTATTCTCATCCTGCTTGACCTCTCGGCTGCTTTTGACACTGTTGACCACCCCCTCCTTCTACAGACCCTCAACTCTCTGGGTCTCGATGACACTGCACTTGCTTGGGTTGACTCCTATTTATCCAACAGGTCCTTCTGTGTGTCCTTTGCTGGTAACTCCTCCTCCTCATTGCCTCTATCTGTTGGTGTACCTCAAGGCTCTGTCCTTGGTCCTCTGCTCTTTTCCATCTACACCTCCTCCTTGGGCAAAATCATCAACAGCTTTGGCTTTAATTACCACCTCTACGCTGATGACACTCAGATCTACCTCTCTACCCCTGATCTCTCTCCCCCTGTCCTTTCAAAAGTCAGTGACTGTTTATCTGGCATCTCCTCCTGGATGGCCTCCCACCACCTAAAGATCAACATGTCAAAGACTGAACTCCTACTTATTCCTCCCTCCAATGCCTCCCCACCTCCTGACTTCTCTATCACGGTGGAGGGTATCACCATCTCCCCATCAAACCAAGTTCGCTGTCTTGGAGTTACACTTGACTCTGCTCTTTCCTTCATCCCCTACATCAAGTCTCTTTCCTCCTCCTGCCGATACCAACTGCGTAATAGTTCCAGAATTCGGCCATTTCTTACCGCTGTCACCACAAAACAACTCATACACGCCCTGGTAATCTCCCGACTCGACTATTGCAATAATCTCTTATCCGGCCTCCCTCTGTCCCGCCTCTCCCCCCTACAATCCATCCTGAACCCCTCCGCCAGGCTAATTCACCTCACCCGCCGCTCTGTCTCTGCCGCTCCCCTCTGCGAGTCCCTTCACTGGCTCCCCATCCACTGCAGAATTAAGTTCAAAATCCTTATCCTTACCTACAAAACCCTCACTAACTCAGCTCCCCCCTACCTGTCCTCACTAAACACCAAATACACCCCAGCCCGTTCCCTAAGGTCAAACAGTGACCTGTGCCTAGCTTCTCCCCGCATCACCTCTTCCCATGATAGACTGCAGGATTTCTCACGCGCAGCCCCCACTCTCTGGAACGCTCTCCCTCGTACTGTCAGACTTTCCCCTAACTTCTCTTCCTTCAAACGCTCCCTTAAAACATTCCTATTTAGGGAAGCCTACCACCCAACTCACTGACGCAACCATCAATCACTCTCACCTTACAGTCCTCTCCTCCTGTTTCCAACCCCAACCCTCCCAGATTGTGAGTTCCTACGGGAATAGGGCCCTCATCTCCTCCTGTACTGTTTGTCAAATGTTGTTCAATGTATTGTAACCCTGTCTATACTGTGCTTATTGTACAGCGCTGCGGAATATGCTGGCGCTTTATAAATAAAGAATAATAATAATGATAATAATAATAATAAAAGACACCCACACAACATGAATACCGGGAGGGGCCCTAAAAAGACATACACACCTGATTACTTGGAGGGGCCCTAAAAAGACACCCACACACCCAGAATACCTGGAGGGGGTCCTAAAAAGACACACACACACCCTGAATACCTGGAAGGGGCCCTAAAAGACATCTGCACACCCTGATTACCTGGAGGGGCCCCTAAAAAGACTCCCACACACCCTAGATTTAATTTTTTTTATTAAAAAATAAATCTATACTATAAAAATAATTTTGGAGTGTGTCTGGGTAATACTCACCTCTGGCTTATGTCAGGTCTGGTGAGAAGAGGTTGCTGGCTCCCAGTCTCTTCATTCTTTTCCCCCTCCCAGTGCAGGCTGTTTAACGTGCAGTGAGTGGACTGGGTGGGGGGAGGGTAGTGAGGAGTCAGAGTTTGCCATGTGATTATGCTGCCTGCTATCATTGGCTGCCTAGCAGTCACCTGTCACAGCTGAAGCCAGCATCTGTTGGATGATGGCTTCAGCTGTTCTCTGCAAGCCAGGCTTTGTTTTGGCTTGAGGCCACTCCCCCAGCTTCATGGACCCGGGTGCCATGGCCCCTCCTGCACCCCCTATAGTTCCGCCACTGATTATGATCAATTTACACAAATTTTATCAATTGTTTTTTACAAAGCTTCATTCATTTTTTTTCTTTTCACCCTTTTCTCAACTTTGTGGTGCCACCTTTGAGCCTGGTGCCCTAGTCTGCTTAATGGTTAATACGCCCCTGCCGACCGCTGACGTACTATGTACATCAGATCGGGAAGTCTCCCTTAGACCCGCGGAAGTACATGGTACATCAGGGTCTCCTAACCTCCCTCCTCCCGATACTTACCTCCCTCACCAGCTCCTGCGGCGGTCTGCCTTTTTAGTGGGGCCGGCAGGCACGATGACGTATAATAATTATAGAGGCCATTATTTGTTTCACATATTTTAGGACAGTTTTTTTCTTGCGACATTGTTTAGATTATGCACTAAGTATTCTAATTAGGGTTCACACTATCACGTCACCTATATGACATTTAATTATATTATTGGTTCGCTATGATATTAAAAATATTAATGAGAAGGTGGACTCTTTAGTGAGTTATGTAAAAACTAGAAAGTTTTGTTTTTTATTCTATTTCACTACCATCTTTGATAAATTTTAAAAGGGCCCTATATTATATATTTTTTTAAATGTTTATCAAAACAATTCTCTAAAATATAAATAATTTTCATTTTATTCGTATTTTATTAAACATTATTATTAATATTGATACTACATTCAGCCGAGATATGGTTAAAAGAAGTTTTAAGAAATTGTTTTAAGCTTAAATTTTTTAATTCTGCTAAAGATTTCTTATAATACTGTTATTAATTTTATAATTTTTATAATTTTTTATAACATTGCCATTGATAAGTATGTTAGTTTGTATATGACAGACACATACATTTATCCCATTTGTATATATTCATTTGATCTGAACGCATATATCCTTTTTTTTTTTCTTTTTCTTCTTTTCCTTCTGTCCCGCAATCACGCATTATTTATTTAATTTTGGTGCCAAACGTTAACGAGGACCCCTTTTTTCCTCTTAATTGATTCCTTTTCAAGGCAGAGACTATAAATACACTGTTATTTTTTTAATGGTTTATACACCTACAGAGGAAGCGATTGTAATCGCGAAACACGTTTAGGTGTGTACTACTTATTTGTTTTAATAAATTTACTTACAAAACTTGCAAAAAATTCAGTTTATTTGCCTTGTGAAGGATCCTGCTTGGAGATTAGGAGATCTGGTGCTCCTTTGAAAGTCACCGGCTGTTGATTACATCAAGTGTCTGATTTAGGCTGGGGTCAGACGAGCGTAGTGTTCACGTCCGTGATTGCGCCTAAAAGTACGTCCGTGATAGCATGACAGAAAGCCCATTGGAGCCTGGGACATGAAGTACGTCTGCACTGAACTGCGGACGCACAACGGCCGCGGCAAACGGACGCAAGGCAGGCAAGAACGTACAACCACTAGAACGGCCGCACAAAGTGCGCTGCGTCCGCAACGTCCGCATAGCTTTGTGTGTGAGTGATGGAACGTGGTCAGACAGTCCGTCCAGCATTTTTCACGGACAAAATGGTTTTGCTTTTTAATTTATTTTCCCTCCTACATCCGTCAAAATATACGTCAGTGATAAACGGACTGTGTGACCACTACTGTGTCTTCCGTACTGACGTACGTCCGTGTGCACGGACGTACAGTCCGTAGAAATCACGCTCGTCTGACCCTAGCCTAAGACACCCAAAAATGTGAGTTTACTCCCTCTCATTTTTTTACCAATAAGTGCAAACCGCATTGATGAGCTATGATTTATTTTTGTTTTATTTAAGGAGTATATCTACATTTAAAGACACTAAGAAGGAAAAAAGACAGAGAGAGCACTATCATCGTTGGAAGAAGCGCTGACTCAGCCATATTTTCTTTTCTATTCCACTATATCGATGGTTTTGGATATACCATCAAATGGCGAGAGACAGCGGCTGATTCACCCTTTAAACTTTCTCTAAGATCATTTGAAATTGACATATCATTGACATTTTATTGACTTTATTTTTTTGAATTTATGTTTTTTCCTTCTAATCTATATACCAAGGTTTTTTGTTTTTGTATGTTGTAAAACTGGTTTACGTTCCATCGCTAGGTGGCGCCATACGATTCAATATTTTCATACAAATAAATCACACTGAAGGCTCATAATGACAGAGTAACTGGGAGAGCTGGATACTAAATGTATCAGACGTAAAAAAAAAACTTCATAACAAGCAGCACTGGGAGAGGAGAGGGACTTTATATAAACGTGTATTATAGATGAGGAAAGGGGGATAGTGCTCCTGGATAGTATAAAATGTATCAGACCTAAGCCCCTATTATGCAGAGCGGGAGGTGAGATAACACACATTTTATAAAGTCGCTCTCTTCTCCCAGCACTGCTTGTTATAAAGGGGTTTTTACTATCCAGCCCTCCTCTGTCATTAGCTTTCAGTGTGATTTATTTGAATGTTTTCCTTCTCCAGCTGCTTTTATCATCTTATCTGCCTCATAGACATGCAAGGGTTAAGTAAAGGTTTCCTCTCCTGTGCTGGCTGTCTGTGCTGCGAGTGAGTATTCTGGAGCTCTGTCACTGTAAGATTTTCGGGTAGGGGTCGGGAAGGATTACACATACAAACCTTTTCTATAGCTTTGCGATGTTGCGTTCAATACTGGTCTCCTTCACTCATCAATGTAATATCACAAAATGGACTGAAACTAAAATGTAGTGCATCTTATTTTAGTTTCTTTAGTTTTTTTGTACTGAGCAGTTTCGTATCTCTTGAGGCTTACGAAAACGAAATTATCCCAAAATTCGGACTAAATCGTTTTAGTACTAAAACGAATGCACGTGTCTAGAAATAATAGTATCTTTAGAAATTCCATTTAATGGCGGGAAAAATGGTATATAATATGTGTGGGTTGCATAAACGAGTAAGAGGAAAATTAGAGCTAAACACAAACAGCGCAGAAACGTAAAAACAGCAGCAGGCACTAAAAGGACGGACTTTTGTAAAACCACCCGGTCACTAAGGGGTTAATGTAAAAATAATTATTTTGGCAAAAAGATTTTTTTTAATGTAAGTTTTTTTATTTATTTATTTATTCATTCATTTATTTATTTATAAAGGATTTTACCAGGAAGGATACATTGAGATTTCTGTCAATTTCAAGTATGTCCTAAGATATACTTCAGGCCCTATTACAATCCCCGCACTAAACCGGGGGCGGTAGGGAAAAAAACTGCCCCCGCAGTTTTCCCCCTACCGCCCCCGGTTTAACAGGGGATTGTAATGCAGGCGCAAACAATGCTGCCTGCATTGTTTGTGCCCGCTAAGTGCAGCCACCAGCATCCTCTCAATGGAGTCCATAGGACTCCATTGAAGCAGTCGCCGGCGGTCACGTAACCACCCGGATCTCGCCTCGCGAGATCCAGCCAGTCGGCGTAGGGATATGAAGGGAAAGACCGGGGGGAACTTTTCCCCCCCAGTCTTTTCCCTGATCCCGCCGGCCGGAGGAGGCGGCCGGAGGAGGCGGCCAGAGCCGCGGTCCTCGCCGCAGGACAGAGAGTAAGTATCTGATCTGTTTTTGTATTTTTTTCCCTGTTGTTAATGGATTCTGCAGAAGCAGAATCCGTTAACACCAGGTCCTGGCTCTGGTTAACTTTTCGTTGACCAGAGCCAGGCGTTAATCAGCGCTGGGACATTGTAATACCAGCGCTGATTAACACTTTGCGATCCCCATGTTAAGCATAGGGAGCGCAAAGTGTAATAACCTTGCGCTGAGAAGCGCAAGGTAACAAACGCAAACGGGTTTTTTAACCCATTTGCGTTTGGATTGTGATATGCGGTGGATACCGCAGCTAACGGTAGTGCTCACGCAAGTGAGCGCTACTGTTAGCGTTAACAATGTAATAGGGTAGCTTACTTTTTATATAAAAAGAACTATTTTTAATGCAAAATTAATTTGCAAATCAGCTAGGAAAGTCTGGATTCCGGAGCTCCTACACATACAATGGTCGGGTTCCTGCTTCGCCACTGGGCGGGCTTAAAAGTTAGTGGGTCATATTACATAGTTCACGCTACCATTAGTGCTCAGCCATGTGAGCGTTAACGTTAGCATTGGTGGACCTGGCACGGCGCACCATATTACATTCCGAACGCTAATGGGTTAAAAACCCCGGTAGCAATTCGGAGCTTGCGCTTTTCAATGTGAGCTTACTGTACTTTGCGCTCCCTATGCTTAACATGGGGAACGCAAAGAGGTAATTAGCGTTAGGATTACAAAGTCCTAACGCTAATTACTCACCGCTGCGGTAAACTCGAAAGTTAACCACAGCTAGGACCTGGTGCTGACACATTCCGCTTCTGCGGAATCCGTCAGCACCAGCTGAAAAAGAAAGCATAAATCACATACTCACCTCTCATCCCGCGGCGAGAACGGCAGCTCGATCCGCTTCTTCGGGAGCAGAGGGAGACTGGGGGAAAAAAGTCCTCCAGTCTCCCTTTGCGATCACTCCACCATCCTGCCGGATCTCCTGAAGGGACGAGACCTGCAGGTCATGTGACCGGCAGTTGAAGCCTCAATGGAGTCCTATGAACTCCATGGATGGGATGCTCGCGGCATCCCGAGGCTTAGCGCCGCGTTATGCGGCAGGCTGCTGGATTAGCACCTGCCCCATAATATCACGCTAAAACGGGGACGCTAAGGAGAAACCTGCAGGTGAGGGTTTTCCTCCTTAGCATCCCTGTTGTAGCGTGATGAACATTATATGACCCAGTGAGTTTGCAATAAAGCCCCTACCTTTCGAGATCTCGCTGCTCATTACATCCCAACCTAAGAGTCATTGCTGTGATAACAGTATGATGACAGTATCTGTAGAGCGAGAGTCTAACTTTCGTCTAGCTACATCTGAGCGGCAACTATAACCCTGTTTGAACAAAGCAAGGTTTGACTTTCCAAACACTGATTGTGTTTCTTTTATAAATCTTTAATAACTAGATTGTGACAGCAATGACTGAAAGTAAACTTTGGATTATTTCCTTGGGGTAATTTTCCTGTCACAATATAAAGCAAGATAAATGATAAATTGTGATGATGTCATCATGGAGTTTTATATTCTGTAATATAATAATAAGGAAATATTTCACGGTGTAATCTGTGCAGGAGGAGTTGCAGATTACTAAAGTAAAGTAAGGATGATGGCTCCATGAAAGAAATTATGATTAAGTAATGGGCAGATATTGAGAGTCGACTTGGAAACATCAGCAAATCTCATAGAATATCTTAGTTTTAACTTTTGTTTTCAATCAAAGCCCCACAGGACTAAATAAACATTCATTTTACTTACCTGGTTAAAAGGATTCCTGTGAGCCCCCCCCCCCCCTTATTCACTAACACCTGTCGCAATCAGACAATGGGTCAATTTATATTTTAAATTTAAAGTGATACTTTAAGGCTAAATTGGAGCATTAAGCTTTAATCTTCCTATTACCACCTTCCACATTAACCCATTAAATCAGTGTTTCCCAACACCAGGGGTCAGCAACCTTGGCTCCCTGATGTGTTTGGAACTGCATTTCCCATGTGACTCAGTCACCCATTAGGCTGACTGAGCCACATGGGAAATGTAGTTCCCCAAACATCAAGGAGCCAAGGTTGCTGACCCCTGCCCTACACGGTCCTCAGGTACCACTAACATGCCAGATGTTAAGGATTACCATGGGGAAATACAAACTGAATCCTGCAGTCACTGAGCAGCAAGTCATATCATCTGGGCTTTGCTTCACATATCTCCAAACCTGACCTGTTAGGGGGACCTGAGGACTAGGGCTGTGAACCACTGCTTTCAATTCTTTCATCTAGAATCCAGCAAGAATCTGCACTGCTTCAGACGTGGCATGCTGCTTTCTTGCTACAAGCCGCAACATGTCACGTGACCATGATGACAAAATACAATATGAAATGACACAAAACTTAAATAGACGGACCTGATCTCCCTGGAGGTATTCCACGTCTCCATACAAATTAGGGATTCGGAATCTCGGAATTTTCACAAAATTTCCCAATTCGTGTCTTCGGATTCGGCCGAATTTCCGAATCGGATCGGACCCAAAAACCGGCAGATCCGAAAAGTTTTCCGAGCCGAAACGAAAAATTTTCGGATTTTTCGAATGGACTTGAAATGTGTCAAATCGAAATTTATTTTTGCTCTATTCATGATTTCGGTACCATTCGTGATTTCGGTTCCATTTTGGTAATTCTGGACATCGTATATTTAACTATTATCGGTTATATCGCTGATTCTGTAAATTTTGTATTTGTAAATGCGTATCGCTTGTTTCTTGTGGCATTCGGGTCAGTTTAGCGTTTTTTAAATCATTTTGTTCATTTTTTTTGTTCCTTGGCTTTCATACCATTTTAATATGAATAAATAAAGTAAACGATAGTAGTTTACGTCAAAACGAATAGAGTTAGACACTTTGAAACGAGGAGAACAGACGTTCCGAAAAAAACGAAAATTTCCGAAATCACGAAAAGTCGATACAAAAAACGAGCAGAGTGACCCGAAAACACGAAAAATGGTCGATATTCCGAAAAAAAAATGTATACGAAAAACGAGCCGAACCGAACCGAATCGAAACAGAAATCGTCCGAAACGAGCCGAATCGAAAATTTTAAACATCCGAACAAATCGAACCGAAAAAAAAATCGCTGCACAAGTCTAATATAAATTCAAGATATGATCACAAAAATGGGAGCCCCTATGATCCTACAACAAAAAGGAACACGCAACAATAGTGTAACTCTGAGTGATAAATCACCACATAGTTAAGACTCACAATATAGAAAGAGTGATCAGGATGTGCTCCATCATTTCGGTTCCAGTATTAGCTCTTTAGAAGAAACTCCTGAATTGCCAGATTGAACATATACTCAGAACAATGATGGCCAGTATAAAAGAAAAAATGATTGCCACAATACACAAAATAAAATGCATAAAAGTGCCCAACGCGTTTCGTCAGTGTGACTTTTTCAAGGGCCTCCTAAACAGTTACAAAGTGTAAGCAATATGCATACATATATCCCTTCATCCCGAGTTCCTTATAAAGTTCCAATTGTCCACTTAGTGGTACTGATGAACCTCCAGTGTTCACCTACATCTCTGAGGAAGTGGAAGTGTATTCCACGAAACGCGTTAGATGTTTTTATCATTGTTTTGGATGTAATAAATACCCTTTTAAAAAATCTTACAACGAGCAGGAAGTTCATTCCAGTTCCTTGGCGACGATCTATTCCCGGAATGGGCGGTCAGGTCCTTTAAAGACAGAAGTGTTTCTGGACGAAAGCAGTAGAAATCTCTGTCCACGGGGAGTAACCACAATGGGGAGCCAAGGAGAACAGATGAATGATCACACCTCCACTTATTATATGCTTTTATTATTCATCTATCTTGCGAGTGCGGCTTTAGCGGGCCAATTAACATCCAGAAAAATGATACATGTTGCGCTAAGATTTGTGAATATTTTGTGTTTTTATACAGCTGTTTCCCAATTTTGTTTAATCAATATATCTAGGGCCCTATTACATTCTCTGCGCAATTGCTCATGAAAAAAAGCGTGATCGCGTGAAAATTAACGTGGTATTCCGATCCGAGCGCATTTTTTCTTCCTTCAAGATTTTTCGTGCGCAAATCCGACGCGCAAAGCCGTTCGCAAATGAACGTTGCGCGCAGGAATCGGTGGGCAGACTGTTTTGTCACGGGATTTGTCACGGGATTCAGCCAACATCAATCACCCATTTCCAATAACATAATTACAAACTAAAAAAAAGGAGGAAAAAAATAATTAACAACCACCAGCCAAAAAAAGAAAAATTAACAATGACACAATTTATAAATTTTAATGTTTGGGTATGTGTAGAATGTGTAACTGTACTGTGCTGTATTTTTTTTTTTCGTGCTGGTGTATTTTGTTTCTCCCAGAACGATCGCATTTACAGTTACCACCTGCTTTTCAAAGACGTAACGAAGATTGTAATACCATCCGCGTACCAGCGCACGAACGCATTGGCGCTCACAATGTTAAGTATGGGATGCGTGCACGAACTTGCGCTCGCGCTGGGATCGCGCAGGGTCACTCGCGTTGGACTTTAACGCGCATCATTTGCACGAGCGTCGTAATATGACGTTCTGCGCAAATGGTTTTGTCCTTGCGCAAATGCACATTTGCGTGCGCAAAACTGATGCACGAGGAATGTAATAGAGCCCCTAGAATTGCGGTTTATGTGAGAATTTATATTAAATACTTCTCCTGTCGTTTCACTTCTAAAGGTGCTCATTTTCCTTTCCTTGATATGTCTGCATGCCTTACAGGTTACACATTTGAAAGAAGAAAGAAACCTCTTTCAATTTAATCTCTAATTTTGGTCGATATAAACGTGGCGCTAGGTGTCAAAATACTCTTTAAATTCCTAAATCTTTTTAAAAGTAATCCCCGGTTTATCTGGAATAGTGCTCCCCACTACCCGCAAGGAATGGGTCCTGTTTCAAGATAAACCAATCTCCTTTTTTTTCTTTATATAAGTATTTTTTATTTTCACAATAATACAGGCATATAAGAGCTTTCAAGAGTATAACAATGTAGCTCAGAAAAATAACAAAGGACACATAATGTATGAAAATTCTTTTTTTCACTCGTCACTCGCGTCAATTTTTTTTTCTTTGAGAACCGACTTCAGTGTTGCAAGGACTGGCCCTGACCAGCGCGGCCGGCTCGTAGTGAAAAAGAAAACATTGACAGGCTGCAGGGGGGATTTACCCCCCTCTCCCTGCTGCTGAAAATGTTTCAGCACCAGGGAAAGGGGGTTAATCCCCCCCTGCAGCCTGACGAGTTTTATTTTTTTCCACTACGAGCCGTTCGCACTGTAGGGGGGCAATCCTTTGATGCTGAAACAGAGTTTCAGCATCATAGAGTTTTTTTCACCTGGCAGCGGGGTTTTTGTTTCACCCGGCGGCCTGTCCATCAGCCGATCTGGGTCATCCACAGATGCTACCAGTGGATGACCCTGATCGGCCATTGGCGTTGTTCGTAGTTGGGTGACCAAGTCGGTGGACAGCCAGTCTTAAGGTTAATTCATAGATTTATTTTTCAGATAAATATTGATAAATTATCTTGATGATTAACCCTTTCCATGCGGAGGACGCTCTCAGTGCATCCTGCCGCATGGACACTTTGCTGCGGAGGACGCGCAGCGGCGATCGACCAGGATGTCATCCCCTTTATGTCAGCCCAGCCTCCGGGACCCTGGCGGGCATGATAGACGTCATCACGCCTGTGTGATGATGTTTATTTCAGGAACTTCCCCCGCCATTGCAGGAACTCTCCCCCTCCACATCCGTGAGGGCCATCGGGTAAAGGCAGGCATCGCTTGGAAGGGCAAAGCCTGGCTTTGAACCCCCTATCTCCCGATCTGTAGTAGCTAGGGGTTAATGTTTAATATCATTGGAAAAGCCAGAGCATGGCCTTTCCAATGATACCAAACATGACCATGTACAATGTAAAAAAATTATAAAAAATAATAAAAAATTAAAAAGATTAAAAAATTTAAAAAAATAAAAAATGTTTTAAAAAATTAAAAAAAAATTAAAAAACTTTTTTTGTTTTTGTTTTATTAGTGCAGCAATATTGTTCCCATTTCAATTATAATGTGAACAATGATGCTGCACTAATGATTTTTTCTATGGGGGCGTTTGCTAAAAAACACGTAAATTTCCCCCAAAAAAAGGAACGATTCCCTGGTTCTAATTTTTTTAAAAAGCGTAACCCATAGAAAATATAACCGCAAACGCTCGCATGTTAAAATGTGAAAAAATACACTTTACACGTTGTAAATTATTGAAAATTCTAATTTTATTGCATTTTTTGTTATAATATACAGACAGGACATAACGTATACATATAATAATGATATATTATGAATCTGCCGAGTCTCCCGGAAAGAACGATATATAATATGTCTGGGTTGTATAATAAAATGTGGCTTCAAATCGCATTTAAACATGATGAACGAAACCGGTAAAAATTAGCTCAGCACAGAGGTGTGAAAAGGCTCAGCAGCGAAAGGGTTAAGCAATGCTGAATCAATTTGAGGAGGTTTATGTGTATCAGACTCCAATTTCCTATGTAAGTGCACATGTTTGTCTCTTAATGGATGTATTGAATATACTTTGAGGGTTATTCACAAAGCTCCAAATTTGCCACCGAATTGCACCGAGCTGTGAATTTAACTGTATCTGATGTGTCAGGCAATATGTGTATTCACTAAGCAGTATTTCTGCCAAGTACAAGTGAATTTAAAGAGAAAAACAGTGCATTTCAACGCAATTCATAATGATTCGACAGCATCAAAATTGGCCTATAATGAACTAATTATTTGTCTATTCACAGAACGCAGAAATGCAATAAATTAGTCGTGAAATGATCTGATTTCTGATTTCCTGTCTTTCATTTCATCAGGTTTAAACAGGCAAATCTAACAGACTTCAATGTAATAAATGTATTTTTTTTTTATCTATTAAAAAAAAAACATTTTTCTTTTGTATTTTTCTGCATTTTTTAAAATACATTTTTTATTTAAAAAATACTTTTAATATTATTTGATTAAAAAATATTTTTATAATTTTTTTAAAGGACCTTTTTAATTATTTAGAAACAATTTTTATTAAACGAAATGTGACTTTATTTTTCTTTCCAGTTCAGTAGAATTCCCCCAAGGATATTTGTTGCTTCTGGGAGCTTTTCGCTAACATCTCATAAGTGCTTTGGCGATTGCATTGTTGGCGCATGTGGTGAACATTCGCTGAACATTCGGTGAATAGTGAATGTACAGAATTTTTGCTGAAATGGAATGAGTGAATTGTGCTGAAATGCCCTGAGACTGAACTTTGTTGATAACCCTTAATAGTACACTTCCAAAGTATCATAAACAGAGTGGAAGAGTCCAACTAGGCCTGTAGAAGGAATGAATAACTGAAGAATTTTATTTTATGGAAATCACTTCAGATCAGATATTGGCAGACTGTGGTTTGTTCCATTACTGTCACGTTTCCACCAGTTTCAATTGTGCCCCTGGGTGGCAGGAGCGATCCAGGCCAGCTTTTCCCTGTCTGGGTCTAGCTATTCCACCCTGTGCCGCTTCTGGGTTTCGCTGTACTGTTCAGGTCGGGGATCACATGTTCTAATTTAGGCTAGGGTCAGACGAGCGTGATTTCTACGGACTGTACGTCTGTGCACACGGACGTACGTTAGTACAGAAGACACAGTAGTGGCCAGACAGTCCGTTTATTCACTGACGTATATTTTGACGGATGTAGGAGGGAAAATAAAATAAAAAGCAAAACCATTTTGTCCATGAAAAATGCTGGACGTATAAATGCAGTCCGTCTGACCATGCTCCATCACTCACACACAAAGCTATGCAGACGTTGCGGACGTAGCGCACTTTGTGCGGCCGTTCTAGGGGTTGTACGTTCTTGCCTGCCTTGCGTCCGTGGGCCGCGGCTGTGGTGCGTCCGCAGTTCAGTGCGGACGTACTTCATGTGTCAGGCTCCAATGGGCTTTCTGTCATGCTATCACGGACGTACTTTTAGGCGCAATCACGGACGTGAACACTACGCTCGTCTGACCCCAGCCTTAACTTGTTCTCTATTTAAATGCCAGCAGCACAGAGGCTTGTTGCTCTGGCATGAGTTCTGTTTCTGTGAGTTCTAGTGGTGACATCTGTTCCTGTGTTTTCTGAGTTCTGGTTCCTGTGTTGCTCCTAAGCATTCTTGTATATTCTCTGGTATTGACCTCGGCTTTCTTGACCACCCTATCTGTCTGCTCCCTGTATCTGTATATTACTGATCTGTTGCCAACCTCTGCTTGCCTGAGGTTCCTTCCTGGTTCTGTATCCTTGGCTTCAGTCCTGACCATTCTTATCTGTTCCTTGTTTCTTGCTGTATGTATTTTGTTCTATGTAGTACAGAGGCCAGTATAAGGACCTTTATTTCAGCTTTAGGATCTCCTGTCTATCTTGTTTATCCCTCTCCCTTTCTATTCTCCCGACTCTATCATTTTTTGGGAGATTTCCATAGTTAGAAGACCATTGTTCAAGGATCTTCCCCAGCATAGGGATTCCATTCTATGCCCTCCTGGCCCTCGATTTACAGTCTTGTTAATTTCCTGTCTTGAATCTGTATTGTCTAGAAGATATGCTGTATCTGCGTATTCAGTCTGCAACTAACCTGCCTCAAGGGCTACATCCCTCCATGAACCAAGGCCCCACAATGGCCCAGATCAAGGGTCAACGTGACATTTACCGACTCATTATTCTCCATCTCATTGGACTGTCCTGTATAAAATAGAATACAACAAAAAATATTGGGAATCTGCTGAGGAAATGACATGAAAACACTCAGTGCATTAAACCAACACATTTAGCATGAAGTGCCCCTTTAGAATCACACTCACAAGATTCATATACTTTTGAGCATATAAAATGTCAACATCAACGGTTGTTACCCCACGTCTGCATATTTCTGGAACCCCGGCCTGGTGACTCTCCCCGACGCAGGAAACACCAAGGAAGCTCTTCAAAGTTATTGCAGAAATTTATTGCTTAAGACAAATAATCCAACGCGTTTCATCTGTAAAATAGACTTCATCAGGATGTATGTATTAAAAAACAAAACAAAAGTCTGTCCTCCTATGCCTCCTTGTCCTTGTATAACTCCTCAAAGCGCCGCAGGGTTTTTCACTTACGGTTTTGCTAACCGGCGTACGTCTCAGCGTTGAAGCACAGCTTTCACGTGACCGGAAGTGACGTATCGGATCTCCTTCTCCCTCAGATGCCGGTTGCCTATAATGGGCCCTATTACAATCCTCGCGCAGCGCATTTGCGTGCACTCAAATGTGCTTTTGCACGAGGACAAAACCATTTGCGCATAACGTCGTATTACAATGTTGGCGCAAACGATGCGTGTTATCGTCTACCGCGATTGACCCTGCGCGAACCCAGCGCGAGCGCAAGTTCCTGCGCGCATCCTATACTTAACATTGTGAACGCATATACGTTTGAGCGGATGGTATTACGATCTTCGCGCAACTTCGTACGAACGACCTTTGCGCGAAGTATCGTAACGTCTTTGAAAACCTGGTGTTAACTTACAAAATGATCGTTCCGGCCGAAACGAAATGAACCTGCACAAAATAAAAAATACAGCACAGTACAGTTACACATTCTACACATACCCAAACAATAAAATTAATAAATTGTCTATTTTTTTTATTTTTGTTGCAGCAAATATACACAGATTGACTTTGACAGGCGCAACAACCGAAACCTAGCAAATGGTGGTTCTTAATTCTGATTGGCTGACCCCATGAAAAAACAGTCTGCCCACCGATTCCTGCACGCAACGGTCATTTGCGCCCGGGTTGCGCGTCGGATTTGCGCACGACAAAACTTGAAGGCTGAAAAGATGCGCTCGGATCATAATAGCGCGTTAATTTTTGCGCGATAACGCGTTTTGCGGTGCGCAAATAAAAATGCGCTACGCATTTGCGCAAAGAATGTAATAGGGCCCAAAGTCTTTTACAGCAAAAGTTTTTAATAAACTGTTATTTTTTAAATAAATACCTTTTTTTATTGATTTCTTAATGGATTTTCTAATAGATTATTATGCTAAGATATAAACCTTTTGCCTATTCTGTGATCCTTTAGCGTTTGGGGACAATGTTTAGCCACTTTTTTAAAGATTAAGGATTTGATATTGCACAATGTCACTTTAAAATATGAGAGAAGAGGATTTTGAACCCTGTGATGATTATTTACTGTGTTTTCTTGAGGAATTTATGGCAATCATCTCCCTTTGATGTGGGAAATAACTTTCTGTATACCAGGACATGGTCTTTCGTCCGATTAGGATTCCGCTAGGAGCCGCCAGCACCCGATGGAGTACTTCAACTTCCGGATGTACTAGCATCATCACTGCCAGACCGGTACCTGAAGGAGAAGTAGATGCGATACGTCACTTCTGGTCACGTGAAAGCTACGCTTCAACGCTGAGACGCACGCCGGTATGCGAAACCGGAAGTGAAAAACCCTGCTGCGCTTTGAGGAGTTATACAAGGAGAAGGAGGAATAGGAGGACAGACTTTTGTTTTGTTTCTTAATATATACATCCCTGCTGAAGTCTATGTTATAGTTGAAACGCGTTGGAGTATTTGTTTACCCAATAAATTTCTGCAATAACATTGTAGAGCTTCCGTGGTGTTTCCTGCGTCGGGGAGAGTCACCAGGCCAGGGTTCCAGAAATATGCAGACGTGGGGTAACAACCATTGATGTTGACATTTTATATGCTCAAAAGTATATGAATCTTGTGAGTGCGATTCTAAAGGGGCACTTCATGCTAAATGTGTTGGTTTAATGCACTATGAGTGTTTTCATGTCATTTCCTCAGCAGATTCCCAGTATTTTTATTGCATGCTATACCAGGACGCTTGGGGAAGAGCTGTCTGGGAATCTTGAGGTCATACTTATTGTTTCCTTGATTGACACACCACGATTTGTGTTATCTGTATAAAATAGAAGAAGGGTTTGGTTACTGTAACATGTTGAAACAGCAGAGCCGCAAGACATTAAGTTTCGGCAGCAACAGGACTGGAGTCATTAACATTAATGAATGAGGCTGATTTTCTTAACGGCTCACTACTTAATGATAACGGCTTCATGGCATTAATGGCTTCATGGCATTGGACCCTAAAAGATTAGATTAAAGCAAAAAGGGAACAAAAGACATAGACATAAAAACCATAGAGGGATGGAATGGCAAAAAGGTAAGTTTAAAGAGCCAGCAAGAAATAAAAAAGCTTAAATATGATTAACACAGCTTCTCTGTTTATATTGGCAAATGAAATGACCCTGGGCTAGTGTTGAAAACAATGAAAAAACAAAACTGAATTAATGAAAGACACACATACAGGATTTTATATTTAAACCTCTTCTCTTCTATTTGCAGGGGGAAACAACAGAGATAGCATACAGTATGCAGATGGAACTTCAACATGTACATCTTCAGATACCACTGTGACAACGGGAGAAATATCTACAGGAAGTGATTCCACAACAACAGAAATATCTACAGAAAGTGATTCCACAACAGCAGAAGTATCTACAGAAAGTGATTCCACAACAACAGAAATATCTACAGGAAGTGATTCCACAACAGCAGAAGTATCTACAGAAAGTGATTCCACAACAACAGAAATATCTACAGGAAGTGATTCCACAACAGCAGAAGTATCTACAGAAAGTGATTCCACAACAACAGAAATATCTACAGAAAGTGATTCCACAACAGCAGAAGTATCTACAGAAAGTGATTCCACAACAACAGAAATATCTACAGAAAGTGATTCCACAATAACAGAAATATCTACAGAAAGTAGTTCCACAAATCCAATGACAACATGTTATGAAAGTAGTGAAACAACATTTGAAGCATCTACTGAGAGTGGTATAACAATACCAGAAGCATCTACTGAGAGTGGTGTAACAATACCAGAAGTATCTACTGAGAGTGGTGTAACAATACCAGAAGCATCTACTGAGAGTGGTGTAACAATACCAGAAGCATCTACTGAGAGTGGTGTAACAATACCAGAAGTATCTACTGAGAGTGGTGTAACAATACCAGAAGTATCTACTGACAGTGGTGTAACAATACCAGAAGTATCTACTGAGAGTGGTGTAACAATAACAGAAGCATCTACTGAGAGTGGTGTAACAATACCACTAGTATCTACTGAGAGTGGTGTAACAATACCAGAAGTATCTACTGAGAGTGGTATAACAATACCAGAAGTATCTACTGAGAGTGGTGTAACAATACCAGAAGCATCTACTGAGAGTGGTGTAACAATACCACTAGTATCTACTGAGAGTGGTGTAACAATACCAGAAGCATCTACTGAGAGTGGTGTAACAATAACAGAAGTATCTACAGAAAGTGATTCCACAACAACAGAAGTATCTACAGAAAGTGATTCCACAACAACAGAAATATCTACAGGAAGTGATTCCACAACAGCAGAAGTATCTACAGAAGTGATTCCACAACAGCAGAAGTATCTACAGAAAGTGATTCCACAACAACAGAAATATCTACAGGAAGTGATTCCACAACAGCAGAAGTATCTACAGAAAGTGATTCCACAACAACAGAAATATCTACAGGAAGTGATTCCACAACAGCAGAAGTATCTACAGAAAGTGATTCCACAACAACAGAAATATCTACAGGAAGTGATTCCACAACAGCAGAAGTATCTACAGAAAGTGATTCCACAACAGCAGAAGTATCTACAGAAAGTGATTCCACAACAGCAGAAGTATCTACAGAAAGTGATTCCACAACAACAGAAATATCTACAGGAAGTGATTCCACAACAGCAGAAGTATCTACAGAAAGGGATTCCACAACAACAGAAGTATCTACAGAAAGTGATTCCACAATAACAGAAATATCTACAGAAAGTAGTTCCACAAATCCAATGACAACAGGTTATGAAAGTAGTGAAACAACATTTGAAGCATCTACTGAGAGTAATGTAACAATACCAGAAGCATCTACTGAGAGTGGTGTAACAATACAAGAAGCATCTACTGAGAGTGGTGTAACAATACCAGTAGCATCTACTGAGAGTGGTGTAACAATACCAGAAGCATCTACTGAGAGTGATGTAACAATACCAGTAGCATCTACTGAGAGTGATGTAACAATACCAGAAGCATCTACTGAGAGTGGTGTAACAATACCAGAAGTATCTACTGAGAGTGGTGTAACAATAACAGAAATATCTACAGCAAGTGATTCCACAACAACAGAAATATCTACAGGAAGTGATTCCACAACAGCAGAAGTATCTACAGAAAGTGATTCCACAACAGCAGAAGTATCTACAGAAAGTGATTCCACAACAGTAGAAGTATCTACAGAAAGTGATTCCACAACAACAGAAATATCTACAGAAAGTAGTTCCACAAATCCAATGACAACAGGTTATGAAAGTAGTGAAACAACATTTGAAGCATCTACTGAGAGTGGTGTAACAATACCAGAAGCATCTACTGAGAGTGGTGTAACAATACCAGTAGCATCTACTGAGAGTGGTGTAACAATACCAGAAGTATCTACTGAGAGTGATGTAACAATACCAGAAGTATCTACTGAGAGTGGTGTAACAATAACAGAAGTATCTACTGAGAGTGGTGTAACAATACCAGAAGTATCTACTGAGAGTGATGTAACAATACCAGAAGTATCTACTGAGAGTGATGTAACAATACCAGAAGTATCTACTGAGAGTGGTGTAACAATACCAGAAGCATCTACTGAGAGTGGTGTAACAATACCAGAAGTATCTACTGAGAGTGATGTAACAATACCAGAAGTATCTACTGAGAGTGGTGTAACAATACCAGAAGCATCTACTGAGAGTGGTGTAACAATACCAGAAGTATCTACTGAGAGTGGTGTAACAATACCAGAAGTATCTACTGAGAGTGATGTAACAATACCAGAAGTATCTACTGAGAGTGATGTAACAATACCAGAAGTATCTACTGAGAGTGTTGTAACAATACCAGAAGCATCTACTGAGAGTGGTGTAACAATACCAGAAGTATCTACTGAGAGTGGTGTAACAATACCAGAAGCATCTACTGAGAGTGGTGTAACTATACCAGAAGCATCTACTGAGAGTGGTGTAACAATAACAGAAGCATCTACTGAGAGTGCTGTAACAATACCAGAAGTATCTACTGAGAGTGGTGTAACAATACCAGAAGTATCTACTGAGAGTGATGTAACAATACCAGAAGTCTACTGAGAGTGGTGTAACAACCAGAAGCATCTACTGAGAGAGTGTGTAACAATAACAGAAGCATCTACTGAGAGTGCTGTAACAATACCAGAAGTATCTACTGAGAGTGGTGTAACAATACCAGAAGTATCTACTGAGAGTGGTGTAACAATACCAGAAGCATCTACTGAGAGTGGTGTAACTATACCAGAAGCATCTACTGAGAGTGGTGTAACAATAACAGAAGCATCTACTGAGAGTGCTGTAACAATACCAGAAGTATCTACTGAGAGTGGTGTAACAATACCAGAAGTATCTACTGAGAGTGGTGTAACAATACCAGAAGTTTCTACTGAGAGTGGTGTAACAATAACAGAAGCATCTACTGAGAGTGGTGTAACAATAACAGAAGCATCTACTGAGAGTGGTGTAACAATACCAGCAGTTTCTACTGAGAGTGGTGTAACAATACCAGAAGCATCTACTGAGAGTGGTGTAACAATACCAGAGGTATCTACTGAGAGTGGTATAACAATACCGGCAGCATCTACTGATAGTGGTGTAACAATAACAGAAGCATCTACTGAGAGGGGTGTAACAATACCAGAAGCATCTACTGAGAGTGGTGTAACAATAACAGAAGCATCTACTGAGAGTGGTGTAACAATACCAGAAGCATCTACTGAGAGTGGTGTAACAATACCAGAAGTATCTACTGAGAGTGATGTAACAATACCAGAAGTATCTACTGAGAGTGGTGTAACAATACCAGAAGTATCTACTGAGAGTGATGTAACAATACCAGAAGTATCTACTGAGAGTGGTGTAACAATACCAGAAGTATCTACTGAGAGTGATGTAACAATACCAGAAGTATCTACTGAGAGTGGTGTAACAATACCAGAAGTATCTACTGAGAGTGATGTAACAATACCAGAAGTATCTACTGAGAGTGGTGTAACAATACCAGTAGTATCTACTGAGAGTGGTGTAACAATACCAGAAGTATCTACTGAGAGTGGTGTAACAATACCAGAAGCATCTACTGAGAGTGGTGTAACTATACCAGAAGCATCTACTGAGAGTGGTGTAACAATAACAGAAGCATCTACTGAGAGTGCTGTAACAATACCAGAAGTATCTACTGAGAGTGGTGTAACAATACCAGAAGTATCTACTGAGAGTGGTGTAACAATACCAGAAGTTTCTACTGAGAGTGGTGTAACAATACCAGCAGTTTCTACTGAGAGTGGTGTAACAATACCAGAAGCATCTACTGAGAGTGGTGTAACAATACCAGAGGTATCTACTGAGAGTGGTATAACAATACCGGCAGCATCTACTGATAGTGGTGTAACAATAACAGAAGCATCTACTGAGAGGGGTGTAACAATACCAGAAGCATCTACTGAGAGTGGTGTAACAATAACAGAAGCATCTACTGAGAGTGGTGTAACAATACCAGAAGCATCTACTGAGAGTGGTGGAACAATACCAGAGGTATCTACTGAGAGTGGTGTAACAATACCGGCAGCATCTACTGAGAGTGGTGTAACAATACCATTATCATCTACTGAGAGTGGTGTAACAATACCAGAAGTATCTACTGAGAGTGGTGTAACAATACCACTAGTATCTACTGAGAGTGGTGTAACAATACCATTATCACATCTACTGAGAGTGGTGTAACAACAACAGAAGCATCTACTGAGAGTGGTGTAACAATTCCAGAAGCATCTTTCTCTGAGAGTGGTGTAACAATACCAGCAGCATCTACTGAGATTGGTGTAACAACATCTGCAGCATCTACTGTAGAGTGATGTAACAATACCAGCAGTATCTACTGAGAGTGGTGTAACAATACCAGAAGCATCTACTGAGAGTGGTGTACCAATACCGGCAGCATCTACTGAGAGTGGTGTAACAATACCAACAGTTTCTACTGAGAGTGCTGTAACAATACCGGCAGCATCTACTGAGAGTGGTGTAACAATACCAGCAGTATCTATTGAGAGTGGTGTAACAATACCAGCAGCATCTACTGAGAGTGGTGTAACAATACCGACAGTATCTACTGAGAGTGGTGTAACAATACCAACAGTTTCTACTGAGAGTGCTGTAACAATAACAGAAGCATCTACTGAGAGTGGAGTAACAATACCAGAAGCATCTACAGAGAGTGGTGTAACAATACCTACAGTATCAACTGAGAGTGATGTAACAATACCAGCAGTATCTACCCAGAGTGGTGTAACAATACCAGCAGTTTCAATTGAGAGCAGTGTAACAGTACCTGAAGCATCCACACCAAGTAGTTTAACAATACCAGCAGCATCTACTGTGAGTGGTGTAACAATACCAGCAGCATCTACTGCGAGTGGTCTAACAATACCAGAAGCATCTACTGAGAGTGGGGTAACAATACCTTCAATATCTTCTGAGAGTGATGTAACAATACCAGCAGCATCTACTGTGAGTAGTGTAACAACATCTGCAGCATCTACTGAGAGTGGTGTAACAACATCGGCAGCACCTACTGAGAGTGGTGTAACAATACCTACAACATCTACCCAGAGTGGCGTAACAATACCTGCAGCATCTACTGAGAGTGGTGTAACGATACCAGAAGCATCTACTGAGAGTGGTGCAACAATACCTACAACATCTACCCAGAGTGGTGTAACAATACCAGCAGCATCTACTGAGAGTGGCGTATCAATACCAGCAGCATCCACCCAGAGTGGGGTATCAATTCCAGCAGCATCTACTCAGAGTGGTGTAACAATACCAGCAGCATCCACCCAGATTGGCGTTACAGTACCAGCAGGAACCACCCAGAGTGGCGTAACAATTCCAGCAGTATCTACCCAGAGTGGTGTAACAATACCAGCAGCATCCACCCAGAGTGGCGTTACGGTACCAGCAGGAACCACCCAGAGTGGCATAACAATACCTGCAGCATCCACCCAGAGTGGTGTAACAATACCAGCAGCATCCACCCAGAGTGGCGTAACAATACCAGCAGCATCCACCCAGAGTGGCGTTACAGTACCAGCAGGAACCACCCAAAGTGGCGTAACAATACCTGCAGCATCCACCCAGAGTGGTGTAACAATACCAGCAGCATCTACCCAGAGTGGTGTAACAATACCGGCAGCATCCACCCAGAGTGGTGTAACAATACCGGCAGCATCCACCCAGAGTGGCGTTACAGTACCAGCAGGAACCACCCAGAGTGGCATAACAATACCTGCAGCATCCACCCAGAGTGGTGTAACAATACCAGCAGCATCTACTGAGAGTGGCGTAACAATACCGGCAGCATCTACTCAGAGTGGTGTAACAATACCTGCAGCATCTACACAGAGTGGTGTAACAATAGCAGCAGCATCCACCCAGAGTGGTGTAACAATACCAGTAGCGTCTACCCAGAATGGTGTAACAATACCAGCAGCATCTACCCAGAGTGGTGTAACAATACCAGCAGCATCTACTCAGAGTCCTGTAACAATACTTACAGCATCCCCTGTTCCTGGTTCACCAACATCTCAAACATCTCTGGTTCCTACTTCAAGCACAGCCAGCCCAACTACAACTGCAACAACATCCCAAACCACTACATCAACTACTACAGCAACAACAACTAGTGATCCAAATGGGAGACCTCAACGTAAGTCACTAATATATGTTGGATATATGCTCACTCTAGCACAATTTATCTTATGATACCACGACTAATACATTGCATTAGAATATTTTATATTTTGCTCTCCCTGAAGACCAGGGACCCTACTCCAATGTTGACGTTAAGCTTAGCATCCACAACGCACAAACATACTAGACATGTGCATTCGTTTTAGTACTAAAACGATTTAGTCAGAATTTTGGGATAATTTAGTTTTAGTATGACTCAAGAGATACGAAACTGCTCAGTACAAAAAACGAAAGAAACTAAAATAAAATGCACTATATTTTAGTTTCAGTCCTTTCTGTGATATTACATTGATGAGTGAAAGAGACCAGCAATGAAGAAGTTTTCTTCTTTTTTCTGTAACAGCCCTCTTTATTATCATTCATTGGACCTCATATGTAAATTTCAGACATTTTCGCTCAGTAGTTTCTTTGCAAACAGCGTTTCACTTTTCAAACATTCACACAAACTGTTTTGCTAATTTATTCACTGCCTCGTCTGCGGTCTCAGCTGCTTCACTGTGTGTGATCGGCTCCTGCTCGGGTTTTTTGACGGGTTAATCCAGATGTTTTTGGGGTTTTCGGCGTGCATTCGGTGGGTTTTGCGGTTCGTTTTCATCGGGTTTGCGTCAGCTTTTCCCTGCAATTCGGGGACCCTGTGGTGGTTGCTGAATACACCGCAGGGTCACCGAAGTGGGATCAGCAAAAGGAACCGAAATTGAAGAGAACGAAAAGTCACCGAATGTGCGGTGACTTTTCGAATCTCTTTGAATTACCCTGATAGAGTATGATACATGGGCACGAAAGTGTGAACACGTTCACATGTAATAATCACATCAATCTAAAATGTCTAATTAGGTACAGTGGCAAGAAAAAGTATGTGAACCCTTTAGGATTACGTGGAGTTTTGCATGAATTGGTCATAAAATGTGCTCTGATCTTCATCTAAGTCACAACAATTTGAAAACACTGTCTGCTTAAAATAATACAACACAAACATTATATGTTTTCATGTGTTTATTGAACATAACATGTAAACATTCACAGTGCAGAGTGGAAAAAGTATGTGAACCTTTGGACTTAATAACTGGTTGACCCTCCTTTGGCAGCAATAACCTCAACCAAACGTTTCCTGTAGTTGCAGATCAGACCTGCACAATGATCTGGAGTAATTTTGGACCACTCCTGTTCACAAAACTGTTTCAGTGTAGCAATATTCTTGATGTCTGGTGTGAATCACTCTCTTAAGGTCATGCCACAGCATTTCAATCGGGTTGAGGTCAGGACTCTGACTGGGCCACTCCAGAAGGCATATTTTGTTTTGTTGAAGCCATTCTTTTGTTGAATTACTTGTATGCTTTGGGTCATTGTCCTGTTGCATCACCCATCCTCTGCGGAGCTTCAGTTGGCGGACAGATGGTCTTACGTTTTCCTGCAAAATGTCTTCATAATCTCTTGAATTAATTTTTCCATCAATGACAACAATCTGTCAAGGCCCTGAGGCAGCAAAGCAGCCCCAAACCATGATGCTCCCTCCATCATGTTTTACAGTGAGGATGAGGATTTGATGTTGATGTGCTGTGCCTTTTTATCTCCACACATAGTATTGTGCGTTTTTTCCAAACAACTAAATTTTGGTTTCATCTGTCCACAGAATATTTTGCCAGTAGTGCTGTGGAACATCCAGGTGCTCTTTTGCAAACTTCAAACTAGGGATGTGCGTTTCGGGTTTCGGAATTTCGGAATTTTCACGAAATTTCCCGATTCGTGTTTTCGGATGCGTCCGAATTTCCGAAAAATTTTAGATCCGAAAATTTCAGATCCAAAATGTTTTCCGAGCCGAAACGAAAATTTTCGGATTTTTCGAATGGACTTGAAATGTGTCAAACGAGGAGAACAGATTTTCCGAAAAACGAAAATTTTCCGAAAAACGAAAGTTTTCTGAAAAACGAAAATTTCTGAAAAACGAAAATTTTTCCAAAAAACGAAAAGTCGATACAAAAAACGGGCAAAATGACACGAAAAATACGAAAAATGGTCGATATTCCGAAAAATGTGCAATTCCGAAAAACGAAAATTTCCGAAATTACGAAAAGTCGATACAAAAACCGAGCACAGTGACACGAAAATACGAAAAATGGTCGAAATTCCGAAAAAAAAATGTACCCGAAAAACGTGCCGAACCGAATCGAATCGAAACCGAAATCGGTCGAAATGGGGCGAATCGAAAAGTTTAAAAATCCGAAAAATCAAACCGAATCGAACCGAAAAAAAAATCGGTGCACAAGCCTACTTCAAACGTGCTGCAATATTCTTTTTGGACAGCAATGGCTTCCTCCGTGGTGTCCTCCCATGTGCTCCATTCTTGTTTAATATTTTCCTTATTGTAGATGTGTCATCAAAAATGTTAGCATGTGCCAGAGATTTCTGTAAGTCTTTAGCTGACACTCTAGGATTCTTCTTTACCTCATTAAGCATTCTGCGCTGTGCTCTTGCAGTCATCTTTACAGGATGACCACACCAAAGGAGAGTAGAAACAGTTCTAAACTTTCTCCATTTGTAGACAGTCTGTCTTACCATGGACACATGAACATCAAGGCTTTTGGAGATACTTTTGTAACCCTTTCCAGCTTCATGCAAGTCAACAATTCTTGATCGTAGGTCTTCTGAGAGCTCTTTTCTGCGAGGCATGGTTCACATCAGGCAGTGCTTCTTGAAACCAGTAAGCCCAAAACTGGTGTGTGTTTTTAAAGGGCAGGACAACTTTTAGCAACACATCCAATAATATCACACTGATTGGGCTCAAGGTTGGCTCACTCCTGGCTCCAATTAGCTCTTGGAGAAGTCATTGGACTAGGGGTTCACATACTTTTTCCACCATGCACTGTGAATGTTTACTTGTTATTGTTCAATAAACACATCAAAACATATAATGTTTGTGTTGTATTATTTTAAGCAGACAGTGTTTTTCAAATTGTTGTGACTTGGATGAAGATCAGAGCACATTTTATGACCAATTCATGCAAAACTCCACGTAATCCCAAAGGGTTCACATGCTTTTTCTTGCCACTGTATGTACGGCTAATGACATGCTAGTGATGACAGTGTATTTCTGTCAGCAGACGGATTCAATTACAATTAATGACAGAACACAATCACATGTAGATGTCTAGAACCCCTTAAAGTCAGGGCGGCGCAGGGAATCAGGCTGGTCTGAATGCCACGGGATGGCATAGCACAACTAGTCACTCTCAGCCAACTCCTCCAGTCGCCTCCCTTCTTGGCAGCCATTTGCTGTCATTGGCTGTATGAACTCAGGCAGCCCCCCTCTGTGCAGCCAATGATGGCAGTCGGCCACCCGGAAGGGAGGCGGGCCAGAGGAGTTGCCTGAGAGGCACGGGGCATGCTATGCTGCACCTAGGCTTTCAGGTCCACCAACCACCAGGAAGGCCTAGCACGACCGATAGAATTAAAGGGTTAAGGCAACATGTTAAATGAATTTAGAATATACTTTATTAATCCTTAATTAAGGAAACAGTCCCGCATAATTATCTTTGCCCCTAATGAAGAGCTAGTCATTGCAGGACAATAGCTCAGTGTAATACAAGACATAGTATTTGGTCAATCTGATACAGATCGGGTCATTACCCACATAACATACTTCGTTATTATGAATGTGTTAATATTATAATAATTGTCCACACAGGTGTGCATCATGGGCGTGACATGAATGCATGTAGCCATGAAAAATGTCCCATGCTAATTAACTCCTTCACTTCAGAGATCGCAATAACTAGGGTTTTCAAAGGCACCACCAGGTTCTCGATATCGAGTTATCTCGATCTGCAGCTGTGCAGGACAAAAGCAAATGAAATTATTTTCTTGCAAATTAATTTTGTTTTTTTCTGGGCTCCTGAAGGTGAAGTTAAAGTTTTAGCTCTGTAGGCATCATGCCCGAAGTGCTGACAATGTTATCAAACCAGCTGGAAAATATGTCCTAATGATGACATCTCCCGAGCTAAATATGAGGACAACAATTTCAAAAACTTTGGGCACTATTACAATCCTAATACTAACGTTAGCGTTCACCTGTGTGAGCGTTAACGTTAGCTCTGGTGGCCCAAGCGCGGGCACACCATATACAATCCAAACACTAATAGGTTAAAAAACCTTTATCGATTGGGATCTTGCGGTTTTCACCGTGAGCTTACTGTTCTTTGCGATCCCTATAATTAACATGAGGAGCGCGAACATTTAATCAGCGTTAGGATTACAATATACTAACGCTAATTACCGTCCGGCTGCGGCTAACCCGACCGTTAACCACATCCAGGACCTGGTGATAACAGATTGCAGCTGTTTATAATTCAGTTTTCAACTTCTTGTGGGTAAATCACTTTGACCTTGACTACTCACATTGGCAACAGCATAATCAAATGCCTGGCATTGCTCCTTTTGATGAAGTAGCTGAGTTTTCTCTATCCTTTGGAAAGGTGTATAGAAACTGTATCCATCAGGGAAGCACTGATTAAAATGTATCCCTTTTATACATATTTTCAATTTCAATGCCTTCAATGAGGTCATCCAACCATCATGCCCCATTTCACAGTGATAAAATAAATACCTGTTTATTGCTGCATTCTCTTCTCCTCTGAGTTTGCTTGTCATCCTCAGCTAACTGTCAGAACGGAGGCACACCCGACCAGGGCAGGTGTATATGTACTGCCAATTTCGAGGGAAGCCTTTGCGAGTACATCACAAACCAATTTGAAGCTGGTAAGTGTTTGGAAAATCTGTTTTTTTCTTAGGATTATTTACTTCTTGATTTCTACCTGTTGTTATTGGAGAACTATTTTTCCACTACAGTTACAAAATCTAACATCTTAAAACTGCCCGTGTTAGTGCGCGAGGGTGTGCAGCGATTGGTCCTCAGGTGCCACGAGAAGCACGCCGGGTGCCAGGAGTTCTGGCTGATCGCTCGGCGTCTGGAGGGGCGGGGCTTGACGTGGTGACGCGGAGCTGCCGGCCTTAAATGCTGGGTGCGAGAATCAGCTCGTCGCCCTGACGTGGAGTTATTCCCGCATCGTCTGGTGTATCCACTCTGCGTTTCACTGATTGCTGTACTCTGTTGCCGATACTGTTTGTATGAGGACCCTGCTTGTGATTGACCCGGATTGCCTTCTTGACTATTCTCTCTCTGACTCCTTCTGTATATTCATTGTGCTCTCTGCTAACACTTAGTGTATGTGCAATATATATCACGCAGTCTCCGATTGTAGGCCTGCCCTGCAGGGTGCTGAATCTATCAACCCCTCGAGCTGCCTTGCCGACACAGAGTGTATGAGTGTCTTCTCTGTTGCCAACCTTGCCTGTACGACTACCCCCTTTGTTGCCAACCCTGCCTGTATGACTACCCCCTCTGTTGCCGACTCAGATTATATATTTGACCACTCTTCTGTTAACCCCTGTTGTATGAACATATTTCTCGAACTTCTGCCTAATCGCTGTTCTCACATTTGTATAGTTAACTTGTTTTGGCTCAGTAGACACTAGGTCTCGAAATCATTTTCTACTGAGTGGTACTTAGTGTTATTGTTCTATCTGACCTCCCTGGTTGGGGGTGCTAGCAGTCTTGACTGCTTACAAATACAGAGGTCTGTCCAAAAGGATCCACACCACGGTATTCAGGGGTGAGCGCTACCGCAAACGTGACACATAAATAGTAACCCTATCACTAACCCTCACCCCGATACTAATGCTAACCCTACTCATAAAACATGGCTCTTTGACTTGTCAGCTCAGGAACGTCCGATATTGGACATTCTGACCTTAGACAGTCTTAGATTAGAGGGGCAAAGGTTTAAAAGTAACATCAGGAAGCATTATTTTACTGAGAGGGTGGTGGATACATGGAACAGTCTTCCAGTAGAAGTGGTAGAGGCCAAAACAGTAATTGAATTTAAGCAGGCATGGGATAGGCATAAGGCTATACTAAATAAAAGATAAATCCAGGTAAAGTATCCATGTAATTGGGCAGACTAGATGGACCGAAAGGTTCTTATCTGCCGACATTTTTCAATGTTTCTTTGTTTCTATTCCTTAGCTGATTTTAACCAGTTTTGGCACTTTGGGCATTATGCTCACAGGGCTAAAACTTTGGGGGCCCCTTCTGGAAATGCAACAAACACATTTAATTTGCAATGAAACAGCACAGCCCCAAATCTTGTTAACATGAACTTGGGCTGCTGTGCCTGCTACAGCTAATCGTCTATACACGATCACGGTAGTGAAGGGATCCCGGTTTGATAATCGCCAATACTGTCTTGTATTCGGTAACATACATTGTAAAGTTATCAATCCATAACATTTCCCCTGCAGTAAACCCTGATACTACAGCGTGTCCTCCTCCCTCTCCAGGTAAAACCGTTGAAACCAATGTGACAGTGGGAATACAAATCGGCAACAAAAATTTTGAGGAAATTTCGACAACGGAGGGACGCAAGACATTTGTGGATGATTTTAAAATAAAGGTAAGCGAATAATCACCTGTGATATGTATATTTATAAGTTTCCTTCAATCAAGTTCAAAGTAGTGGTCATTCTGCTCCTCCAACCAATGAAACCACAGCTAAAACGTTACACTCGTACAAGGCACTTTCCAGGAGTCAAGGCGAGCAGGAACGCGTGGAGACACAGTTCCTCCACTAGTTTGCTGGGGGAACTGAGTCCCACACACCATAAAGCTTTTATACAAGCTTTAATCATATGTTTGCATGTTAAATCACAATAAATAAACCATTTCTTTGCTATATTTCCCTAAAACCCAGCCTATACTTATAAAAATATATTTATTTGTATATATATATATAAATTTGAGTGTGTGTGGAGGGTTAACTGCAAGAGAACAAACATTAAGTAGTGTGCTGAAATATTGGTGAGCTCCTGCTCTTGTTTTTTTTTTTTTACTTGACCAATGTTTCTCCCTCCAAGAGGTTCCATTGCAAAATAGGGGCTCTATTACATTCTTCGCGCAAACGATAACGCGTGCGCAAAAATGCATTAGCGCGAGGGGCAAAACCCTTTGCGCTGAACGTCGTATTACAATGTCCACACAAAAAATGCACGTTAACGTCTACCGCGGGTGAACCTGCATGAACGCTGCGTGAGCGTACTGTACTGCGTGCGTCCTATACTTAACATTGTGGGCGCAAATGCGTTTGTGCGCTGTGCACGGATGGTATTACAATCTATGCGCAAAAATATAGCGCACAGCGATTGCACGCATTATTTTAACGTCTTTGAAAAGCTGGTGTTAATGGCAAATCTGAACGTCCTGACCGAAACCAAGCCCGAAAAAAAAATACAGCAAAGTATAGTTACACATTCTACACATATCCAAACAATAAAATAGAGAGGTTGTGCATGTTTTTTTATTGCTGCAGCATATATACTCAGATTGATTTTGACAAGCACAAAAACATAACGGGAGACAATTGTGGGTCTTAATTCTGATTGGCTGAATCGCGTGAAAAAACAGTCCGCACACGGATTGCTGCGCGCGTTTTTGCACGTCCTTTTTACGCACGTTATTTTTTGACGGAATGAATATGCGCGCGGATTGTAATAACAGCGTTGGTTTACGCGCGTTAACGTATAACGATGCATGCAAAACTTCACGCGTTCTGCGTGCGTTTTTGCGTGAAGAATGTAATAGAGCCCTAGATGTATTATTAATGCAGTAATAACTGAGGGTAAGTGTCTGTGACATGTTATAAAAAATAAATGTGTGCTCAGTGGGGAGTAAAATGAATTATCACTCTAACACAGATCAGTGAGTATGAAAGATGTGTTTGTGGGTTTTTTCATTCTTTTTTCACGGGTACATTTACCCTTTACTCTGCAGATGAGAGACTTGTATGGAGCTATTACGGGATACAAAGATGTGGAAATAACATCAATTCTGTAAGTACCTCAGAAACTGTTCCTATGCAGATGTTAATTCATGCGGGTTGTTCTAGCTGCTGCTTAACCCCTTCACTTCCAAGTGATTTTGTTCAATTTTTTTATCAAAAAATTATATTTAGTTAGCAACTAAATATAGGGTGAAATAGAAGTTTTGCACAGAAATTGGTATTCTGAGATAATTAAAAAATGTAAATGATGTTAATTTGCTCATTTTTAATTTTTCATGTATTCGTTTCGCCTTTACAGAAATATTGCTGAAATGTGAGATTCTGAGCTCTAAATGGTGTCCTTTATCTTACACAATTTCAAACAGGGTCTACACTGTTATCATACAGGCAGAAAAGACCTTTTTGCTAGATAGATTAACTGTGATAGAGATAAATAATAATGGTCAGATCTCCTGCTTTTGGGGATTTGTAGTGATTATTGTCATGTGGCAACTTCACACCAGATGGGAACGTGACTCCAGATGGACACTTAAATGGTTGAAGGGTTAAAATTCACCATTTGCCTATACTAGACCCAAAATAATGACTATATAACCCACTACCCCACTTCCCTTAATTAACTTCTGCCATCACAGGTCTTCGTCTAGTAACTCAAGGCCTTAAGGCTATTAGAACAAATGTCTCTTGGTAATGTGATTCATATATCAGACAAAGGCAGAGCTTAATAAAGGAATATATATTATGACAAGAAAATGGTTACAGCGCATATATGTGATGTTCCCCTAGACAGAACTGGATAGATCCCTAGTAACAGACCTCTAGCCCTCTGATCCTTTGGGTGGTCGGGACCACTAACCCTAACTCTAGGAGCCACAAAGGCCAGGGAGATAGTACCAGGTGATACACACAACAAGTCAAGGGATAGAGAGAGAATCGTCGATACAACAAGCAGGGTCAGCAACAGGTATATACTTTGTACTGCGACACAGTATGCGGCAGGATCGATAGTACACATTACCAGGCGATAAACACAACAGGCAGGGGTATAGAGAGAGAATGGTCAATATAACAGGCAGGGTTGGCAACAGATCAGGGTCCTCAGAATAAGCAGAGTCAGTAACGAGTCAAACACAAGATAGCAAAGTAGCAATGCGGGAATGAAACTCCACGGCAAGGCAAGGCTCATAGCGCTCGCTCTGGATTTAAAGGCATCGTCACGCCATGCCCCGTCCCCTGATCAGCCACAACCACACCGGGTGCCGCCGGAGCTCCTGGTACTCGGCCAGCTGGCGGCAACCCTTGCCCAGGACACCCCTGAGAGCCACCCGGGACCCTGGATGTCACAATATACAGATATAAAACATATTACAATTAATATTTACACACCCACAAACAGAAAATAACCAGGACAACACTACAAAAACCATAACTACTTACAAATCTAGAATCTCTGCCCAGAGGGGCTTTGGTTGAAAAATCGGCAGTTACTTCCACTTGGATGGACCCCCAAAGTAAAGCACATGGCAAATCGTGTAGAAGAAAATTATACAACTCTCCTGGCTCTCATATTTCAGAGACACAGCAGGAAGGGGAAAGATAGGCCTCTTTCCAACCCATTTCAACTTTTTAGCATTCCACTCCAATGTTATCTCTTACATTCCTTATGTAAGGAACAGAGAGCTGCTCCTTTGATTTGAAGTATTGCAATCTTGGCTTTGGTCAGGCCACTGAAGATGACATTTTTTCTATTTTTACCTTGGTCTCCTGCTACAGAGGTACAAACTGATCACAGATCAAGCCTTTCACACCTCCTCAGTTCAAAGGGACCCGTCAACCATTTCCTTTGATGCCAAAAAGGTTTTCCAGATTAATCACCTCTGCTTGGAATGTGAATAAATTAAGTCATGCCTGCATACAGTGTAGTGCTGTACAGTTTATTAATATTTTACCAGATGACCACAGGACATAGCCCCTATCCTTGACAATCATAATGAGATTATTAGCAATGCCGCTTCCACAAAATACCAGTAGAATATAAAAATAATATCCGTATGTGACAGCTGTAATACAGCAGTAATCTATTTGAACTTTCTGTTACAGTGAGGATCAGGGCTGCAATTTGCAGCTGGTTTTATGTTTCTCCAGGGTGTTTGGAGAGACATTAAACACAGGATTTTGTTTCTCCACAGGGGACACACTAATCTTGCCTTAAAAAGGTGTGAAATGGTCTTTTGATATGCTAATGAGAGCTGTTCAATGCTTTACAGTGCAAATACGAGATTACTTGATTTTGGGTGTGAAGGGGTTAAAGAGATACTCATAGGTTAAAATGGAGAGGGAGAATAGAGAGGGGTTATATATTACACCCACATTGTGTCCTCTTGGGGTCTTCCTCTGCATCTTGTTTACCATTAGTCTCTAATTTCAGACATCCTTTCCAGCTGTCTCCACTTCTCTCACTAATTACCCTTACTAAACCCAAACAATCGGGTCCATTTCATGCAATCCCTATGATATTCTACTGGCCACCAGTTTCGCCTTCCCCCCACCTTCCCTCTGCTCCCATTTGTTTCACTTACCCTAGTCCCTTAGAGTGTAAGCTCATGTGATGTCTGCCTGAGCTTTTGGTTTAAAGTGATGTATAACCTGAACAGTTATCCTACGACCAGGGTTGTATTTCCTCTTGTATCATGTAAGTCTGCTGTTTGTGCTTCCCCATTGTAAAGCGCTATGGAATTTGTTGGCGGTGCTTGTAACTGTAACAATTCAATGTTCTTGAACCCAGGACATACATGAAAGCGAGAGAAATCTCAATGTACCCTTCCTGGTAAAATACTTTATAAATAAATAAATAAATAAATTAGGCTTGTTGTCTATTGAATAAGGCAGTGTCAATGGTTTGGATGCTCACCTGCTTTCAGGAAGTTGGATGCAGCACACAAACACACAGGGGGTTATTCAGAGAGATCCGAAATGTGGCTCAAATGTAACCAGACACTGAATTTCAGCGAACGGGGACATTTTGGGGCCATTTGGCTATTCAGAGAGCAGGTAGTTCGCCAAATTCTGGCGAATTGCCTGCATGTACGGTGCCTGTTTGAGGGCAGTGAAATCCCCATAGAGAAGCAATGCTTCGTCTGTTCAGAGACACTAAACAGCATGGAAAAGTAGCTGAAACGCCCTGCTATTTGGTAGTTTCATTCGACAGGTTTATTCAGGCGAATTCCATAGGCTTCAATGTTAAAAATATTCCCGTTTTAATCCAATATCTAATAAACAGTTTATTACTTTATTCTGCAGTAAAGAGTCTCTTTATTTATAGGATCTTTTAGGTATTTTTCGATATATTTTCGGCAAAAAATATCCTTTTTTTTTTTAATCGTTTTTTCAATTTTCCTTAACAGCTCTTTTTATTATGATTCATTGGATCTTATATGTAAATTCCAAGCATTTTCATTTAGTAGTTTTTTTTTGCCAACAGCGTTTAAATTTTGAAACTTCCAAGTGTACTGTTTTGGGGGTTTTTTTTCACCACGTTCGTCTGCTTGACGGGCTGCTCTGCGCTGTGATAGGCTGCTAGTCGAGTTTTTCCAGTGTCTTCGGCAGAGTTTTTGCGGCGGTTTCTGCGGAGTTTTGGCGAGTGTTCGGCGAGTGTTCTGCAGGTTTGCGGCAAGTTTTCCCTGCACTATGGGGGCCCTGCGGTGCTTGCTGAATACACGGGGAACGAAAGATCACCGATTGTGCAGTGACTTTTCGGATCTCTCTGAATAACCCTGACAGTTATACTACACACCTCTCACTCATGCACAGTTATACTGCCAAGCTCACACACATACACATAGTTATACTGCACACCTCACACACACACACCACAAAAGACAGAAGTTACTGTACCTGGATACTCAGGGTTGTTATAATGTGTAGTCAGCATTCTTACCGAGCTAGGCCTTTTATTTTTATGGTGGACCTTTTTGTATTTCATACACTTGTGAATGTGACTGAAAGCCAAGTGCGGCCATTTTCTTTTTCTAAATTAAAAAGTGTCTTTACTACAGACCTGACAACTTTTATCAGTTCTAGATCAGGTGAGAGTGGGCATGGCTGCCAAGCAGCATGACTGTGACACGACTAACATCAATGCCATCACGATCACGGCCTCAAAAGGTGTACGTCCTCCCGAATCATGCACGGATGGGTGGGTGGCCGGCCGCCCTACCAAGTAGGATATCAGGGCTGTTCATGCCGAGTAATAAATGCTGCTCTATGTTTTTTTGTTTCTTCAGCCCTTATATTAACCCTTTAAGCACTGTGAGTGCCATTAGACAGGAGCCTGCAATACATTTTCCCTCAGGCCCCCTGAAAATATGGGAGACAGCCTAAGGCTGAATGGGGTGAATGGGAAAATCAGGTTACTGTTATTAATCTGTTTTAACATCTGTTACTACTATATCATACTATGTCATACTACTATATCAGATGCAGGACCGGATTTGCATCTCAGGAGCTTGTAGGCACAGAAATGTGGAGTGCCGCCCCAAATAAAAATAAGGAACCATTCCCAAATTACTTAAAATTTTCGTTTTGGGGCAAACTAAAAAAATTAAAAAATAATAAAAAACTGAAAACAGTTTCTCTCTCTGAATCCAAAATCAATAGAAGGGCAGAATCTTTGCCTTAGTTGAGTTAGTGCAGCAGCATTGTTGCTTATATATAAAAGCATATATTGCCTCTCCGTAGAAAAGAGAAAAAAAAATTTGCATTTCCTTTTTTCAATTTTTTATTTTACACGTTGCATGGTCATGTTTTGTATCATTGTAAGACCAGACCTGACCTTCAATGACACCTCACTTAATTTAACCTTGTGTGCTATACAATTCAGAGAGTGCAGGTTCCAAAGTCCCCCTGTCTCTCCTAGGGATGTGCACCGATTTTTTTTCGATCGATTCGATTTTTCGATTTTTCAAACTTTTCGATCGGCTCGTTTCGACTGCTTTCTGTTTCGATTCGGTTCGGTTCGATTCGGTTTTCGGGTACATTTATTTTTCGGAATATCGACCATTTTTCGTATTTTCGGGTAACTTCACTAGGTTTCTGTATCGACTTTTCGTTATTTCGGAAAATTTTCGTTTTTCGGAATTGTACATGGCTTTCGGCATATCGCCAATTTTTCGTTTTTCGGAACTTTTCGTATTTCGGAACTTTTCGTTTTTTCGGAATTGTACATGTTTCGGCATATCGCCAATTTTTCGTTTTTCGGAACGTCTGTTCTCGTTTCAAAGCTGTCTAACTCTATTCGTTTTGATGAAAACTACTATGGTTTACTTTTTTAATACTACTTTATATATTTTTTATAATACATTTTTGGTTTGTTTTTCGGATCCAATAATTCATTATGTCGATACGATAATTCTGGCGATTCTATCGTGTGTTTTTTAATTAACCCTTTCGCTGCTGAGGCTTTTCCCGCCCCTGTGCTGAGGTCATTTTTACCGGTTTTGCTCATCATGTTTAAACGTGTTTTTGAAGCTTATTTTAATATATGACCCAGACATATTATATATCGTTCTTTCCGGCAGACTCAGCAGATTCATAATATGTCATTATTATATGTATACGTCATGACCTGTCTGTATATTATAACAAAAAATGCAATAAAATATGAATTTTCAATAATTTACAATGTGTAAAGTGTTTTTTTTCACATTTTAACATGCGAGCAATTGCGGTTATATTTTGTATGGGGTGCGCTTGTTAAAAAAATTAGAGATGGGGTCTCGTTACATTTTTTTTGGGGAAAATTACACGATTTTTAACAAACGCACCGCATACAAAAATCGTTAGTGCAGCATCATTGTTCACATTATAATTGAAATGGGAACAATATTGCTGCATTAACAAACCAAAAAAAAGAAAAAAAAATTGTTTATTATTTTTTTATAAATGTTTTTAAATATTTTTTAATTTTTTTACAAACGTTTTTCACATTCGTGTTTGGTATCGTTGGAACAGCCATGCTCTGGCTGATCCAACAATACCAAACTTTACCCCTAGCTGCCATGGATCGGGAGATAGGGGGTTCATTTTGGAACCCCCTATCTCCACCATTGGTGGCAGCTTGGGGTTAACTCCAGGACTGGCGTCATCGTGCTATGCACGATGACGCCAGTCCTCAGGGGAGTTACCGGAAGCTTGGCCGACATCCGACATCCTCATGGATATGCCCCAGCTCCTCATGGATATTGCCCCAGCTCCTCGTGGACATGCCCCAGCTCCTCATGGATATTGCCCCAGCTCCTCGTGGACATGCCGCCAGCTCCTCGTGGACATGCCCCAGCTCCTCGTGGACATGCCCCAGCTCCTCGTGGATATGCCCCAGCTCACACATGGATTTGCCCCAGCTCCTCGTGGATATGCCCCCCACCCAGCTCCTCGTGGATATGCCCCAGCACATGGAATGCCCCAGCTCCTCATGGATATGCCCCAGCTCCTCATGGATTTGCCCCAGCACATGGAATGCCCCAGCACCTCATGAAAATGGCCCCAGCTCACCTCCGCTGCCTTTTTCGCTCCCTCAGAGCGTCCGGCGGCGCAGAGCTTGGGCGCTCGCCAGGGGGAGCCACGTGACCAGCTGCGATTGGCTGGTGACGTGTTTCCTCCAGGCGAGCGTCGAAGCTGCATGCTTCGGACGCTCGCAGGGAGTGAAAAACGCGGCGGAGGGTGAGACACCCGCCCTTAGGGTGACGGTGTCACCCTAAAGGCGGGTGTCACCTGGTGCGGGCCGCACCCCCCCCCCATGTTACGACGCCACTGGTATATACATTTAACGGCCGCACGCCCACGGACTTACTCTATCCAAACAAAGTTCAGAATGATGTGAAACATTGGGACTTTTTGGATAGATTTCGATTTTCGACTATCCAGAAGTTAAAAAATAAAAAAAAGTCGAAATCTAATGCAAAAGTCCCGATGTTTCACATCGGGATGTCAGATATTAATAGGCTTGTGCACTGATTTTTTTTTCGGTTCGATTAGATTTGTTCTGATGTTTAAAATTTTTGATTCGGCTCGTTTCAACCGATTTCTGTTTCGATTCGGTTTGGTTTGGCTCGTTTATCGTGTAAATTTTTTTTTTGAATATCGACCATTTTTCGTATTTTCGGGTCAGTTTGCTGTTTTTTGTATCAACTTTTCGTGATTTCGGAATTTTTCATTTTTTTTCGGAACGTCTGTTCTCCTCGTTTCAAAGCTGTCTAACTCTATTCGTTTTGACGCGTAAACTACTATGGTTTACTTTTTTATACTTTATATATTTTTTTATAATAAATTTTTGGTTTGTTTTTCGGATCCGATAATTCATTCTGTCGATACGATAATTCAGGCGATTCTATCGTGTTTTTTTTTATTAAATAAAGATCCTTTTTTTCTTATGAATATACATTTCACAACTTTATTTATTTAATCACATTAAAAAATGGTATGAAAGCCAAGGAACAAAAAAAAAAAGAACAAAACTATTTAAAAAACGCTAAACTGACCCGAATGGTCTGACTTTAAAGATAAAAACCAGAACAAAAAGTTTTTAAACGGAAAAAGTAGTTGATCAAAATGATCTGAAATAAAAAAAAAAATAAAATGATTTAAAGGTTTCAGACAAAAAAAAAATTAACCCTTTCGCTGCTGAGGCATTTCACGGCTTCCCTTCACGCCTGTGTGCGGCACTGCGGTCTGCTGCTGAGCTCATTTTTAACAGTTTCGCTCCTCTTGTTTAAACGCGTTTTGAAGCCTTCTTTTATAATATGACCCCGACATGTTATATATCGTTCTTTCCGGCAGACTCGGCAGATGATTCATAATATATCATTATCATATGTATGCGTCATGTCCTGTCTGTATATTATAAAAAAAAATGCAATAAAATTTGAATTTTCAATGTTTGTTTTACAAGGTGTAAAGTGTTTTTTTTCACATTTTAACATGCGAGTGTTTGCGGTTATATTTTATGAGTTGCGTTTGTTAAAAAAAAAATTGAAAAGGGGACTTGTTATATTTTTTTGGGTGAAAATTACACAGTCACATTCATGGCCACAAATATGTTGACAAATTTATGACAAAGGGTCCATAGAAATGTCAATAAATTTATGTACATATAATTTTAACAGTGTGGACTGGAAACCAAGCAATACATAATTAACTTATTAACGTAAAGCAACGCACACAAACAGGAAAATATATAAAAAAAGAAAATTTATTTACAAATACAACATGGGAAGGGAAGGGAACATGCCAAGGATGGCAAACTGCCCAACAGGGCACAAACAACACAAACAAACATACAATGGCGGCCATCTTCCAGTCTAAGCCAGGCGATAATTACTGGCATTTGAGGAGATGTTGGAGCTGGTCCGCATCTTCGATTACAAGGAATATGACTGCAGTAAGGGCCCTTACGCAGGAAGAATAATTTGAGGAAGGATCGTAACATTGAGAAGTTACGCGCACCACCCATCCTAAAGGTGTTTGGAAAGACGGGATGAAGGACCAGATCAGAAAACGCTGGTCCGACCTCAAAGCAGGCGAGCAGGAGCAGCTGAGGCACTTGTCGCTCTTCTTACTGCCGCTCAAGGATGTCCGCGGTGGTCACTAGGTGCTCCCGGAGTACCTGCAGCAGTTCCTGGACGTTGTCAAGTGTCCTGACTGCCAGGCGAAGCTCGCCGATCGCCTCCCGTCGGCGTCTGGCTTCTCTTCTATATATCCAATAAATGAAAGAAGGAAAATACAGTAAGTAAAGCAGGTTTCTATTTTTGACTGAAAGTCTTGAAAAAATATAAACAGTAGTATATACCAGTGCTGGCAGCTTCCTGAGGCTCTGACTCCTCCGATTCCTCCTCCCCCACCACCACCGTCTGCATATCCAGTGCTATATGTAAGAAATTAAAGAAATAAAAATACAGTAAACAACAAAACTGATTTATTTTTGAACAAAAGTCGATGCAAAATACAACAGTAAAAAAAAAAAAACCTGGACTGGCGGCCTCCGGCTCCCTCTCTTCCTCCTCCTGCTCCTCTTCCTCTTCCTCCTCCTCTTCCTCCTCCTGCTCCTCTTGTGCTATACATAAAAAAATTTAATTAAAATACAGTAAACAAAAAATGTTTCTGTTTTTGACCAAAAGTCGTTGCAAAATAAAACAGTATATACCAGCGCTGGTGGACGCCCGTGGCTCCTCCTCCTCCTCCTCCGGGGCACTGGTGCCCGCCGGGGCAGATTCGGCGGCCTTCTTCCTGTCTTCTGCCAGATTCAAAAAATAACACGTAAATAATGCAGACTGGAAAAAATGGTATATCTATACACTATATTGCCGAAAGTATTGCGACACCCCCCCACTACCCACTACCAGAGGCCTGTTCAGTACCTCAGCAGCTGCTGAATTGCTGCAGCAGTGTCGTTGAACCCTTTGGATGCGAATTTTGAATCCAAAATGGCCGATGATTTCTTAATGAAAAATTCAGATTGTTTTTCGGATCACTCGGACAAAATGTAATAAAGAGAAGCAGTCAGCACAATTCCGTTTTGTACGCACACACCACAAATGATCGTTTTTAATGAATAAACGTTATGTTTACTTCTGAAACAATATATAATTTGAACTGTAATATATGTCTATGTGCAGGGGGAAATAATAAATAAATATTTTGTGCTTGGTTAACAGAAACCGCAAAATTAACATTGCTGTATGGAATTATTACATGCTTGGAGGCGGCGGCCATCTTGCTGTACGGCATTGTTACTGCTTCATGGCGGCGGCCATCTTTAAAACGTCACACTCAGCATCTCCTCGGGTCGCTGCAAGTGCTAGGTTAGCATGCTGAGCGATTGAACGGCGTTCAATGGCAAGTTGCTAACTTAGCACTTGCAGCGGCTGAGGTATTGAACAGGCCTCAGCTTGACCCCCCACTACTCCCATCTCATACATATATTGCACACAGACATATATTACCGTTCATTTATATATTTTTTTCAGAAGTAAACATTACGTTTATTCAATAAAAACTATTATTTGTGTTGTGTGCGTACAAAGCGCATTGTGCGACTGCTTTTAGTTATTTTATAGAAGCCCTCAGCCTCAGTTTCACTTTCAGTTTCTGCGAATAAAACTGGATATTGCAGAAACAACAGAAATCCACCATTTTGTTTTGAAATTTGCATCTAAAGCATTCAGTGACACTGCTGCAGCAGCTGCTGAGGCTGTATTGAACGCAGCTCTGTTTGGATGCACTTTCAGAAGAACTACATGTCCCATCCTAACACTTAGCAGAGACGCAGAGATTTTTATTGATGCGCAGATGGGAGCCAATATTGGGCAAGCTGCGGGACATCTCGTATGCTTCGCTCAATCACAACAACCTCCCCCCAGCACACTACAGACTATACACACAGTGCCAAAAGAAATCCAGCATTGTAACTTCATCTACATACATCAAATGTCACAATTTTCACGAATACGTAAAATCACAAAAGGAGAGCTATGGCAAAAATGCTTGTATGGCGAGTCGTGAAAACGCAAAGCTATACACAATCACATTGCATGAAAAAAGGACTAGATAAATCAACGTATTTCTGTGCACATTAGCACATGCAAGCACATTATTATTATTATACAGGATTTATATAGCGCCAACAGTTTGCGCAGCGCTTTACAATATAACATGACACTTACGTTTCGCTATGATGCGCCGGATGCGTCTCAGCTGCTCCTGCTCGCGAACTTTCAAATCAGACCAGCGTTTCCTCAGCTGGTCCTTCGTGCGTTCCTTCCCAAACTGCTCCAAAATGGTGGTGCGTAGCTTCTGTAGGATTCGATCCTTCCTCGCGTTACACTTCCTGCGGTAAGGGCCCTTACTGCAATCATAATCCTTGCTATCGAAGATGCGCACAAGCTCCAACATCTCCTCAAATGCCATATTTGTGGCTCGTTTCTTCCTGGGTGCTGCTGGTGACGAATCTGCCGATGAGGTGCTACTGCTTGCAGCGGCCATTTTGATGAATAATAATAACAACAATATTTTGTTCAAAAAGTTGTCAATAAAAGTTTGCTCAATAAAGTTACGATCTCCGCGTGCGCATGTGCGACCCGCGGTCGAATCGGATCTGACCCAAATACGACAATTCGTATCGGATCAGTGAAAAAAAAAACGCATTTACATTTTACACATACAAACTTTACAGAATCAGCGATATAACAGATATAATAGTTAAATAATACGATGTCCAGACTTACCGAAATGGAACCGAAATCCCGAATGGAACTGAAATCATGAATAGACTATAGAGGGAAAATAAATTTCGATTTGACACATTTCAAGTCCATTTGAAAATTCCGAAAATTTTTCGATTTGGCTCGGAAAACTTTTCGGATTTCGGAACTTTTTCGTTTTTCGGAAAGTCTGTTCTCGTTTCAAAGCAATAGATTTCGATGACACATTTCAAGTTCATTCGAAATTCCGAAAAAATTTCGTTTCGGCTCGGAAACCTTTTCGATTCGGCCGTTTTCGGGTCTAAATATTTTCGGAATTTCGGTCGAATCGAAAGACCCGAATCGGGAAATTTCGTGAAAATTCCGAAATTCCGAAACCCGAAACGCACATCCCTAGTCTCTCCTCACTGCAGTGCCATGGTCTAGGCTGTCGATGAAACAATGCATTGCATCATCAGCTTCGCACTTGATGGCAGTGTGGGGAATGAGAAGGCAAGTTTGCGCAGCATCACTGTTCACTTTATAATTGCAAACTGAATAATAGTGCTGTGTTAGAAAAAAAGAAAAATATTATTTTATGTGATATTTTATTCTTACATAACCTGTTTATGTTTGGTATCACTGCAATGGAAAGGTCATAATCTGGCCTTTCCAAAGATACCTAATAAGTCCTTCTAGACTGTAGGACTCCAGAGATACAGTTGTCTAACAGATTTGCAAATTGTAAAAAAAATATATATATATTTTTTTTACAGAGCAAGGCGCGTCTTGTGGCAGGTGCCGGTAGGCACATCCCTGCTCTGCCTAGTTATAAATCTGGTCCTGATCATATTTACTTAAGTTGATCCCATAGAAGACTGTTGCTGGCCTTAAAACTGGTATTCCCAAGAAGTTTCTGTATCTACATCTATCCAATATCTATCTATCTATCTATCTATCTATCTATCTATCTATCTATCTATCTATCTATCTATCTATCTATCTATCTATCTATCTATCTATCTATCTATCCCATATCTATCTATCTATCTATCCCACATCTATCTATCTATCTATCTATCTATCTATCTATCTATCTATCTATCTATCTATCTATCTATCTATCTATCTATCTATCTATCTATCTATCTATCCCCTATCTATCTATCCCATATCTATCTATCTATCCCATATCTATCTATCTATCCCATATCTATTTATCTATCCCATATCTATCTATCTATCTATCTATCTATCTATCTATCTATCTATCTATCTATCTATCTATCTATCTATCTCTATCTATCATCTATCTATCTATCTATCTATCTATCTATCTAGCCCATATCTATCTATCTATCTATCTATCTATCTATCTATCTATCTATCTATCTATCTATCTATCTATCTATCTCATATCTATCTATCTCATATCTATCTATCTATCTATCTATCTACCCATATCTATCTATCTATCTATCTATCTATCTATCTATCTATCTATCTATCTATCCCATATCTATCTATCTATCTATCTATCTATCTATCTATCTATCTATCTATCTATCTATCTATCCATCCCATATCTATCTATATATCCCATATCTATCTATCTATCCCATATCTATCTATCTATCCCATATCATCTATCTATCTATCTATCTATCTATCTATCTATCTATCTATCTATCTATCTATATATCTATCTATCTATCTATCTATCTATCTATCCCATATCTATCTATCTATCTATCCCATATCTATCTATCTATCTATCTATCTATCTATCTATCTATCTATCTATCTATCTATCTATTCTATCTATCTATCTTGTTAACTTTTTGCTCTGCTTTGTTTAACCCTTGCTATCATATTGCCTCCTCTCCCCTCTCCTACCCCCTCCCATATCGTTAATACCTGGCATACCAGTGACTTGCGGTGAGGTCAGTGGCTGGTGAGGCACTGGCTAGTATCAGAGCCAGATATACACAGGGTTTACGCAGTCGCAATTTATTACGCATTTGTTTATCGTTATATAGGAGAATAGAGTTTCACTATTTATAAAGTTCGCTTTTTTTATTTTTTACAGCTAAGAGCATGCACTTACAATACTGACTAATAGAGGGCGCTTTTGCAACTCTTACTATAAAAAAGTTTGCATACAGGTGTTTAATCTTGTAAGAGCATGCATTTACAATCCTGACTAATAGAGGGCGCTATTACAACTCTTACTGTAAAAAAGTTTTTTTACTTACAATACTGACTAATAGAGGGCGCTATTACACACATGTTGATTGCTGAGCTCTGCCTGCCCCTCCCACAACTGAGGAGGACAGTCACATGACTGTCCTGCGTCAATCAATCCAAGGGGAGCTCTGCCTGTCATGGGGGGTATTTTTTTTTGTTAAAAAAAGAAGTGCTTGAGACAATAGAGCTTTCCCATTGGCTCAAGCTTTGAAATGCTCTCATTGCTTCTGGAGGCACAAAAGAGCGTAGAACCAGCTTGAGCTTCGCAATCAGTGTAGCATTCAGCTGCGCAAATTGCGTAGGCTAGGCTGGCTCAGTGCTGCCCCTGCTGTCTGTGTAATGAATCACGCACACACAGCAACTGAAAGTGCAGGAGAAAAAAAAAGTGGAGGACAGAGAGAAGAAGAAAGCACAGGGAGGGAGCGTGGAGCAGGTGAGTATGAGAACTTTTTTCAATAAATAAAATTTAATTTACAGTTTAAATATACACATCACACATGTCATTACAGCACAATGACCACATTAATTTATGCCACCCCTGACTGCACGTCCCTGTGGCATACACAGCCCACACTCTTTAATTCTGCAACCTCTTTCATCACACAGCCTCCATCTCACATCACCCTCTGCCACAGGGCCTGCATTTGGACTCTGCTGTGCCATCCGCCCTCCACATCCACCATCCCACCCAGTGCTGGTCTAAAATTTGTAGCTTCCTTTCCAGCTGCTTCCATTTTGCCAATCACCCTAATTAGCCCAAGGTTCTAGCCCATCCCATGAAATCTTATTTCTGGCTATCAACTCCACCCCCTTTTGTTTGACATACCTCTGTCCCTTAGATTGTAAGCTCACGGGATGTCTGGCTGAGCACTTGTTTCAAGTGCTGTTTTAGCAGGACAATTATCCTACAGGCAGGGTCATCTGCACCTAATGTATCTTTATTTATTATGTCTCATGTTTGTGCTTACCCCATTGTAAAGCGCTACGGAATTTGTATGGTGCTATGTAAGTAACTGTAACTATCTATCAATCTATCTATCTAGCTATCTATCCCATATCTACAGTAAAACCTTAGATTGAGAGTAGGGATGAGCTGTTCGGTTCGATCAGTTCGGAGTTCGACTCGAACTTTGGCAGTTCGAAAGTTCGCGAACTTCGAACATTTTGGGGTGGTCACCAAAAGTTTGAATTTGTTTTTTGAAAAAAGTATAAAAAATGGTTAAAAAAATCCTAAAAAATCTAAAAGTAACTAGACTCTTTACTGCAGAATATTATAAGCAATGGTTTAGTAGATATTGAATTAAAATGGGAATATTTTTAACATTGAAGCCTATGGGATAAAACATTCTTGTTGCTAAAACATCAGGCAGACGAGGCCCTCTAAATCAGGCACTGTAGAGGGCAGCCCGCCGGAGCCTCCCTCCCAAGGACCCCTTGACTTGAGGAGCATGCGGCCGCAAGATTACAGAGCTGCAACTGTGCAGGCTGGCCAGCCGGGTGCATGTGGCAGAGAGGTGGGCAGGGACTCCAGGGAGGGAGCCACGGCAGACCACCCTTCCGCCCAACCAGGATCCACTGACCACCAGGCAACACATTTTTAAAAAAAATAAAATCCGAGGACATTTTTAAATGTCCCCAGTAACATAAAATAAACCTTTTTTTTTTTCTTTCTAATACTCACCTGATTCCTAGATCCACAAACTGTAGAGGTGCTGCCCGGCAGTGTGCGGAATCATATGCTGCATTAATTATACTGTAAGGCTGGGTTCATACCTGCGTTTTTTTTATGCGCGCAATACGTGCATTTTTTTAACTAGCGTATCGCGCAAACGTAAAAAACATGTGAACGCGCATTGCAGCGCGTTCACGCCCATAGACTGCAGAGTGAACGCGCTGCAATATGCCCCAAAGAAGCTCCTGTACTTCTTTGGGCGTAGGACGTTTTACAGTGCATTCCTGCGCGCTGTAAAACACCCAGGTATGAACGGGTCCCATAGCAAATAATGGGATTTCCCTGTTTATGCGTTATACAGCGTGCAGGAACGCGCTGTAAAACGCTTAGCTGTGAACTGGGCCTTAAAGTGCTGCCCGGTAGTGTGAGGATTCATATGCTGCATTAATTCTTCTTCTTACAAATTTGGTTACTTAGCCGTTTCCATTTGGATTGTAATATTGTGACATCCAGGGCCCCGGATGGCAATCGGGGGGGGGGGGGACCCGGACGCATGGTGCCGCCAGCTGGCCGAATGCCAGGAGCTCCGGCGCCACCCGGCGTAGCTGTGAGTTATCAGGGGGCAGGGCACGGCGTGATGACGCAGAGCCGCCGGGACTGGTGTGAGCCAATTCTCACCATAAACAGTAGCGCAGTACTAGTGCCTAAACATTGTTGAGCTGGTTTTGTTATAACAACTGGACTCGCTCTGTGCCCCTGTCTGGTATGTTCCGCTGCTTGTTACTGCTGGTGCGCTTCCATCCTGCCATACACTATAGCTCAGTAATTTTTGGGTGCTCTGCCACTGACGCGTGTACCAGATTCATATAATTTTAATATTTGAATGCAGAGTCCACCCCTGCACTCTTCCACAATACCTCAGAGGGTTTACGGTGTGAAGGCACTTGCTAGTTGCTGCCACCAAACGCACAATATTTGGCTGCACTGACGCTTGTACCAGATTCATATAATTTCAATATTGGACCGCGGGATCCAACCCTGCACTCTTCCACAATACCACAGAGGGGTTACGGTGTGACGGCACTGTTGCTGACACTAAGGCTAGGGTCAGACTAACGCATTTTTCGCGTCGACCGTGGAAAAGTGCGGTCGAACGAACGGACATATTTTTTCACGGAATACGCGGTAGCGGTCATACGATGCGCCTTTTCGTCCGTGATTTTGTACGGATCATCAATAAAACCCTTTTTGCGTCTGGACGTTATGTTAGCCGGACATTAGCAGCGTCTGACGTCTCCTAATCACGCAAACACGCCGCTATGCGGCCGCAGCGCACTCTGTACGTCAGTAGTAGCGGTTTGACGTTCTCGAAAAAATGCGTTCGTTTGCCACTTGCGTTGCGCGGACGAACTTTCGTGCGGCCGTACTTCGTGTGTTCCCCGGCATTGGACGTCATTTGCTGCTAGCACGGCCGTGATTTTGTGCGGCTAAACGCACGTTAAAGCTGCGTTCGTCTGACCCTAGCCTAAAGGCCCAATTGTAAAGCACCTATTGTTACTTTCATCCAAAGCCTACATAAGTTTCACCATAATTTAGCCAAAAAAAATCACTAAACTTGTTCTTCGTGTCCTAAAACGTCTCCTCTTTTCATACAGGCTGCCGCCCCAAGCAGTTGTTTATGAATAGATTAAAGGAAAAGCATTTACCATCATTTGAAATGTCTTTTTTTTTAAAAATGTTTCTATACTTCCTACAAATCCACCACTTCACGGGCAGGTTATGGGGACCTCCTAGGCACGATATTTGAAGAAATTTTTTGTTTTTATTTTTAACCCTTATTTTATGGAAAACTCACTGTTCCTTTAAAAACGTATTTTTTAAAACTTTTTGTCCTTGTTTCCTGTCCCCCAGGGCACTACCCGGACCCCCATACACCTTTAATGGCAAATATCTTGCATATATGCACTCTTGCAGGGCACTCTAAAAATTGAACTTTTGAGTCCCATTGACTTGCATCGAGTTCGGTTCGAGTTCGCGTTCGAACTCGAACTTTTGAAATTGTTCGAGTTCGAATGCGAACCGAACACGGGGGTGTTCGGCTCATCCCTAATTGAGATTAACTTGGTTTGAGAGTGTTTTGCAAGAAGAGCAATTTTTTAAAAAAAATTTGTCTTGGTTTACAAGCAATGTACCGGCTGGGTAGAGTAGAGGTAACATCACTGCTCTGCTTGGACAGAGCCTGTGGAGACATGGGTTCGATCCCAGCAAGAGCACCTCTCCAGTAAGTGTCCTTGGGCAAGACACCTAACGGTACATACTCGCCACCCAGGACATACTTGAAATCGCATTGACAATTCTAAAAGTGTTTAGGCAATTTTATGAGTCTCCTTAATCATGGCAGAAGGCTGTGACATGCCAAAAGAGTTGGGTCTATTAATCAACCCCGACTCAAATGAAGAGTGTGCTGTCCAAAATTCAGAAGATGCAGAGGCAATTCAGAGACATTATGAACTGAGGGCGCATAAAGAGCTTACCAAGGAAATGAGATCGAGCCTGATGGCTGAGTGGGAAAGGTACTACAAAAGCTACACTAAATCCCAAGATAAACTAATTGGGCTCCGCTATAAACCTAAAAGGGAACGCTCTCCCAGTCGTATCAAAATAGAGAACGAATGCATGAGGAAGATACATATAAAGTCGAAAGATAGTGAACACCACCTCATCTTCATCCAGTCAAAGTTAGAAGACCCAAATCTCCAAGCGGACTTACAAAGCATCCAGGTGTCAGCAAACAGCATGAGGTTTTCCTTTCAAACTGTGATGACTTTCATCAGACAAATCTGCAGGCAGTAGTCACAAGCAATGGAAAGGCCGAGTCAGAGTTATCTCATCGCTCGCGCGAGGCCTCTTCTCATGCTTCAAAGAAAGCCTCGTCCTTTCACGCCAAGCAAGCACGGTCTCACATGGGTAGCAGCGTTTCACAGCAATCTCCTGTCGCAGACTCTGTTCATTCTTCCAAAGCATCCTCCCATCACAGCCGTTCGTCTCGAGCCTCGAGTAAAGAGAGTCTCACCACCCTGGCGATACTAGCACAAATCGAAGCTGATGAAGCTGCTGTAGATCTGCAAGTAGCAAATTAAGAGTGATTACTAAGGGAAGAAATGGCCAAAGCTCGAGCTAGACAAGGGGAGGAAATGGCCACAGTTCGAGCTAAACAAGAGGAAGAAATGGCTAAAGCTCAGGCCAACCTTACATATCTCCATCATAAACGGGAGGCTGCAAAAAAGGCAATACGGGCCACAGCTTTACGGGCGGAAGCTGCCAATGCTTCCCTCAACTTCAATCCTACACAGTTGGAAGGAGAAAGCTTGCAGAACCGTGTCGAAACCTACGTGAACGCTCAGACCTCACTACGGCAGGGACGAGGAGGAGACTCTCAACCACTAGTTCCGCAAACTTGTCAGAATGCTGACACTGCCAAATCCGCACAGCTAGAAACCCTCCTAGGAGCTGAAGAACTTACCCCAACAAACCAAAACGCAAGGGCTAACCAGATTGTTCCATCAGCATTAGTGAAGGATCCTCAGCAGGCAGGCATAAAAGTAGCCGTGAGCCACAACTGTAACGTGGAGGCAGCAGTGTTCCAGCCACAGCTGCAAGGCAACTCATGGACGAACGTGAGGCCCATCGAACACGGTCAACTTACCCTGCAGCGAAAGGAACAACCATCACATGTGGCATGGCAAGACATAATAATCAACAAGTATTCTGCAGACACAGACCAGCTGTCCTTAGCGTCTGCTCCTGAGCCTAGGTGCTATGCATGCCAGAATCCACGGGAGGCCCCTGAACCTGCTTTCACCAATTCCATGGGGATCAACTTACCATCTCCCCCCAAATACAACCCCTATACAGCCCAGATGGGGAAGAAACATAGAATGGCCACTTCCCCAAGGGAAGGTGGATTTGGCCTCAAGACTGGGGCATAGAAGTTTTCTGACAAGCCAGGCAGAGACTAATTACTATGGAAGCACATCTTTTTACACACCATTTGCGACGAAAGGTTACGGCCTATCGAGGAGATCATACATCTGATGGCTTGGCTAGGACCAGAATCTACATGAGTAGTGAAAGATATCTATTCATCTCATCTCTGTGACCCAGTCATCGCCCTTAAACAAGCCTGGGAATTGCTCGATCAACGGTATGCTGCATCCATGTTGACGGAATCCTCACTGTTAGATCGTGTCAATGATTTCCTGGTCATCCGCATGAACGAACCTGACAGGTTATCGGACTTCTCTATCCTTCTTATGCAGTTGCGGGCAGCCAAAAAAGATCCAAACCTAACGGGACTGACATGTATCGACAGCACAGAACACAGAGACCTATCTTTAGAAAATTACCAACACACTTAATCGAAAAATGGATCGAACTATCAGATGACTGATGACTTTAGAGAGCGCAACCTAGACAGAGACCCTCCCTTCGCCGCGCTTCAAGAATTTTTTTGCTTACCAAACGAAGCGGTGCAATGACCCTCGAAAACCGAAGCTTCACAGAAACAGAGTTCCCTACCACCAGAAAGGCCAACTATAACTCCATCACCAAGAGAACAACATAAACTGCAAGGGAAAGGACTTTTGTGTCTGTGCACAAAACACAGGTTGCTACTTCGCCCACAAGAAAGTCAGATGAGCATCCGTCGAAGAGAACACCACCTGAAACCCTAGGAACGAATAAAGATTCTTTCTGTCCACTCCACAAATCCCCGCACCCTCTGAACAAGTGCAGAGGCTTTGGAAAGAAGCCCTTAGAAGAAAGGAAAGCTTTGCTCAGGGAGTACAGAGTTTGCTACAAGTGTTGTAAGTCTACAGAGCACATGGCCAAAGCTTGCACAGCTAAGGTGCAATGTCACTTATGCAGTAGTGGTGGCTCAGCAGTCCCCCGCTTATGCCACGAGATCTACCTAACCAAAGTCTACCCAGCCAGATGCCCTGAAGAAGCTGTGAAGATGTACGTGATGCTGGACAGACAAAGCAATCACTCGTTAGCCAGGTCAGCATTCTTCGATATCTTTAACGTCCAAACTGAAGACACACCATTCAAGATATCAACCTGCACTGGTTCCCAGCGCACGGCGGGGAGGAAAGCCACTGGGTTCTGCATAGAATCCTTAGATGGAGGTACAAAACTCAAACTGCCACCATTGCTAGAATGGGACGCTTTGCCAGATAATCTCAACCAGATTGCGACACCAGAGGTAGCAAGCAATTTACCTCACCTAAAACACATGGCTAGCCTCTTTCCTGCCCTAGACGCCGAAGCTGAAGTCCTGCTCTTGTTGGGATTGGACGCCTCCGAAGCTTTCCTTCAGTATGATCAAGTTAGAGGCACAGCAGGTTCTCTGTTTGCCAGTAAGTCTGCACTAGGATGGGCCATTTTAGCAACGGTTTGCATCGATCGGCTGCAGGCCCCAACCCAGGTCAACTTCTTTGCAACCTCCATTCTCAGTAATGGGAGAGCATCCCACTTTAAACAGTGTCACGAACACTTCACGACTTCAACAAACAATCCCGCTTTAGAAGCAACAGTGTTTCAGACCAGCAAAGACGATAATGACCTAGCCTGGTCAATAGAGGACAAAGACCTTTTGAAGCTCAAGGACAAAGAGCTCCAACAGGATGCTAACGGGAGCTGGGTAGCCTCATTACCCTTTCGCATACCCAGGCAGCGCCTGCCAAGCAACCATGAACAAGCTCTCTCTCGCTTCTTCAGCCTGTTCGACCCTCTATGGTTTGCCGCACCTGTAACGATCCAAGGGAGGCTCCTTCCATGTACGCTCTCCCAAAACATCAAAGATTGGGATGAGTCACTTCCACCAGACCAGAAGCAAGAATGGAAGACATGGCATTCCTCCCTGAGATGTCTCCAAAACATTAGTGTTCAGTGCACGTACGCTCCCATTTCGCCCACAGCTGCATTGAAAAAAGAGCTGCACGTCTTTTCAGATGCGTCGGCTAAAGCAATAGCAGCTGTAGGATACATCAGGATCTACGGTGGGGAGAACGACATTCACGCCGGCTTCTTCATGGGAAAAAACTAAGCTAGCTCCACAACAAGGTCACACCGTACCAAGGTTAGAACTCTTCGGCACCGTATTGGCCATGGAGCTCGCTGACCTGACAAAAAAGACTATAGACCTTGAGCTACAAACCACTACCTTCTACACGGACAGCAAGGTGGTGCTGGGCTACATCTACAACCAAAGCAGGCGCTTTTATGTCTACATAAGCAACAGACAGAGTCAACCTGGCTAAAAGGCCCTGAGTTCTTGACCCGTCAAGACACCTCAACACTACCAGGACCGGAACACCATGACCTTATAAATCCAGATCAAGATGCTGACGTCCGATCTCAATCACTCAGTGAATTAACCACTATGGATGGGAGACCAGCAGACCTTCGCCAAGAAGCTTTATACCAGGCCAATTACCGATCTGGTGCTGCTGCTGAAGACCGAACTGGAAGATTGAACCTCAAGCTTTACATGCTTTGTTTATAACTCATTGTTTGCACTTCTTTGATGCTATGCCTTTGTTGTTTATCTCAGTTAAGTTAGTAAGCAGTGGAATTTTATAATTCCAGGCAGGGAGTGTGCTGACAAGAGCAGCCTGAGAATAGTCAGTAATTGTAAGAGATAGCATTATAGATATTGGGAACTGTCCCCTTAAGGGAAATGTCTTCTGGGAATTGTAGTTTTATGACATGTGATCAGCTCTATGTGTCTAATTGGTGCTGAGACGCTCTGCATGCTGGCAGGAAGAAAGGCTTGTACTTCAGGAAGTAATTCCAGGAGAGATACAGCATGCTCTCTCTCTACATGGGAGTGAAATTACTCTTTTTTCACACCGTATAAAAGGGCAGAATATTAATGATCCAGATTAATCTTTTCAATGACTGTAAGTTTTGTTTATGAATGCCTGGAAATAAATATCTATATATGCCTTTCATCGGAGTTGAAGCTGTCTGTTTTTACAAAGCCACCGTGGGGACAGAACACCCCTAGTTTCCCTTCCTTCAAACACTCCAATAAGACATTCCTGTTTAGGGAAGATGACAGTGACCACCGACTCACTGATACACCTCACTGTTGCAACCAGCCCATCACTCTCACCTTGCAGCCCATCACTCTCACCTTGCAGTCCATCACTTTCAACTTGCAGTCCATCACTCTCACCTTGCAGTCCATCAATAGATCATAGATTGGGAGTTCACACGGGAATAGGGCCCTCGTTTACTATTGTACCAGTTTGTAAATTGTTGTTCAATGTATTGTAACCCTGTCTATATTGTGCCCATTGTACAGTGCTGTGGAATATGCTGGCACTATATAAATAAAGAATAATAATTAATAATAATTACCCATAGATTAACCATTGCTTCGCTATGGGGATTTCACTGCTGCCGAAGATCACCATATTTCGCTAGCAATTTGCCAATATTTGGTGAACTGCCTGCTTTTTAAATAGCCGAATGGCCACAAAATTGCACCGTATGGGGAAATTCACTGTTCAGTGCAATCTCGTGGCCAGTTCGGCTCTCTTTGAATAACCCTGTTAAAAAAAAATATCTGCTGATTCAGTTGCAAATATTCTCACCGAGGCAAATTTTTAAAAAAATGTCCCAATTAAGTTAAAATATAGGTCAGTTAAAATGCTCGAAAACCAGAGTAAATACATGATGGGCACTATTACATTCCTAACGCAAACGGTAATGCTCACCTGCGTGAGCATTAACGTTTGCTGCGGTATTTACCGCATATTACAATCCAAACGCAAACGGGTTAAAAAACCCGTTTGCGTTTGGTACCTTGCGCTCCTCTGCGTGAGGTTGCTGTGCTTTGTGCTCCCTATGTTTAACATGGGGAGCGCAAAGTGTTAATCTTCGCTGGATTACAAAGTCCCAGCGCTGATTAACGCCGGGCTCTGGTTAGTGAAATGTTAACCAGAGCCAGAACCTGGTGTTAACGAATTCCGCTTCTGCAGAATCCGTTAACACCAGCTTTAAAAATTAAAAAAAAAAAACACTCACCCTCTGTCCCGTGGTGAGGACCGCGGCTCCAATCGCCTCCTCCGTCCGGCAGGAGCAGGGAAAGACTGAGGGAAAAAGTCCCCGCAGTCTCTCCCTGCGTATAACTACGCCGACCGGACGGATTTCGCGAGGCGAGATCCGTCTGGTCACGTGACCGGCAGGGAGGAACTCAATGGAGTCCTATGGACTCCAGCGAGTGGATGCTCGCGGCTGCGCTCAGTGCTGCCGCGAGCATCCAAGATTTTACACTCGATAACAATGCAGACAGCATTTTTTCTGCCTGTATTGTAATCCAGCGTTAAAACGTGGGCGCAAGGGGGAAAACTGCGGGCGCAGTTTTTCCTTCCTTGCGCCCGCGTTTTAATGCTAAGAGCGTAATAGAGTCTGATGTGTGCTCAGATGCGTTTTTCGTGTTTCACTGTCTAACTGTAAATCACAGATTTTTTGGTTTCAAAATGAAACCACGGAGAAGAGCAACACAATATGAAGTCTCAAGGATACGCATCTTACTGTAAGCCCCGTAAATGCACGTCGTACTGTAAATCCTGTAAATGCGCGTTTTACTGTAAATCCTGTAAATGCGCGTCTCGCTGTAAATCCTGTAAATGCGAGTCTTGCTGTAAATACTGTAAATGCACGTCTTACTGTAAATCCTGTAAATGCGCGTATCACGGTAAATCCTGTAAATGCGCGTCTCACTGTAAATGCGAGTCTTGCTGTAAATCCTGTAAATGCGCGTCTCACTGTAAATGCGAGTCTTGCTGTAAATCCTGTAAATGCACGTCTCACTGTAAAGCCTGTAAATGCGAGTCTTGCTGTAAATCCCATAAATGCGCGTCTCACTGTAAATCCTGTAAATGCGAGTATTGCTGTAAATCCTGTAAATGTGAGTCTTGCTGTAAATCCTGTAAATGCGCGTCTCACTGTAAATGCGAGTCTTGCTGTAAATCCTGTAAATGCACGTCTCAATGTAAAGCCTGTAAATGCGAGTCTTGCTGTAAATCCCATAAATGCGCGTCTCACTGTAAATCCTGTAAATGCGAGTCTTGCTGTAAATCCCATAAATGCGCGTCTCACTGTAAATCCTGTAAATGCGCGTCTCACTGTAAATGCGAGTCTTGCTGTAAATCCTGTAAATGCGCGTCTCACTGTAAATGTGAGTCTTGCTGTAAATCCTGTAAATGCACGTCTCACTGTAAAGCCTGTAAATGCGAGTCTTGCTGTAAATCCCATAAATGCGCGTCTCACTGTAAATCCTGTAAATGCGAGTCTTGCTGTAAATCCTGTAAATGCGCGTCTCACTGTAAATGCGAGTCTTGCTGTAAATCCTGTAAATGCACGTCTCAATGTAAAGCCTGTAAATGCGAGTCTTGCTGTAAATCCCATAAATGCGCGTCTCACTGTAAATCCTGTAAATGCGAGTCTTGCTGTAAATCCCATAAATGCGCGTCTCACTGTAAATCCTGTAAATGCGAGTCTTGCTGTAAATCCTGTAAATGCACGTCTCGCTGTAAAGCCTGTAAATGCGAGTCTTGCTGTAAATCCCATAAATGCGCGTCTCACTGTAAATCCTGTAAATGCGAGTCTTGCTGTAAATCCTGTAAATGTGAGTCTTGCTGTAAATCCTGTAAATGCGCGTCTCACTGTAAATGCGAGTCTTGCTGTAAATCCTGTAAATGCACGTCTCAATGTAAAGCCTGTAAATGCGAGTCTTGCTGTAAATCCCATAAATGCGCGTCTCACTGTAAATCCTGTAAATGCGAGTCTTGCTGTAAATCCTGTAAATGCACGTCTCGCTGTAAAGCCTGTAAATGCGAGTCTTGCTGTAAATCCCATAAATGCGCGTCTCACTGTAAATACTGTAAATGCGAGTCTTGCTGTAAATCCTGTAAATGTGAGTCTTGCTGTAAATCCTGTAAATGCACGTCGTGCTGTAAATCCTGTAAATGCGCGTCTCGCTGTAAATCCTGTAAATGCGCGTCTTACTGTAAATCCTGTAAATGCGAGTCTTGCTGTAAATCCCGTAAATGCACGTCTCACTGTAAATGCGCGTCTCACTGTAAATTCTGTAAATGAGAGTCTTGCTATTAATCCTGTAAAAGAGTCTTACTGTAAATCCTTTAAATGCGAGTCTTGCTGTAAATCCTGTAAATGCGAGTCTTGCTGTAAATCCTGTAAATGCACGTCTCACTGTAAATCCTGTAAATGCGAGTCTCGCTGTAAATCCCGTAAAAGCGCCTCTCACTCTAAATCCCGTAAATGAGAGTCTTGCTGTAAATCCTGTAAATGCATGTCGTACTGTAAATCCTGTAAATGTGCATCTCGCTGTAAATCCTGTAAATGCGCGTCTTGCTGTAAATCCTGTAAATGCGAGTCTTGCTGTAAACCCCGTAAATGCGAGTCTTGCTATTAATCCTGTAAATGAGTTTTACTGTAAATCCTGTAAATGCGAGTCTTGCTGTAAATCCCGTAAATGCGAGTCGTACTGTAAATCCTGTAAATGTGCGTCTCACTGTAAATCCTGTAAATGCACGTCTTACTGTAAATTCTGGATATGAGTGCTGTAGTCTAAAGTCCCCAAGATGGGTGCCTTACAGGAAATACTTGAAAACAAGATAAATCTCAACGTATCCTTTCTGGTAAAATACTTTATAAATAAATAAATAGTAGAACTTAGTCACCGAAGTGGCTATGTCAAATGGAGCTTATTAAAACATAACCTTTATTGGTGTCATTGAATAAAATAAAAAGAGTAACAAAACAATTAACAGAAACAATTAAATCTGATACAATATAATAACTGGCTGTCCTTATGGAAATCTAGTTCTTGCCCAGTTAGATCAGAATGATAAAATTATCATGATGATTTGCTTGATTAGCATAGTTGAATAACTTCCTTTTTAAACAGATCCTTATTATATTTAAACTAAAACGTTTTTCGACTCAAGATACTTGGGGTGTATAATTAGCAGACTCCCAATTTGTAGCCATTCATATTGATGGATATAATTTAACCCCTTCACTGCTGAGCATTTCACGTTTTAAAAAAACCCATTTTTATTTTTTTTATTTTTATTGTTATTATTTTTTTTCTTTACTTTAAACATGGTCACAGTGGCGGAAGTACCAGGGTCGCAGCGGTCGCAGTTGCGACCGGGCCCTGGCATTCCGCCACTGGAGGGGGGCCCAGCGCCGCCGCCAGATTCCGGCAATCAGCGCCGGAATCTGGGAGCCGCGCGCTGGCCGTCCCTCTCCCTGCGAGCGGCCGCTGACATGCAGCTTGGCCGCTCACGTGGGAGAGAAACCACCTGACCAGCGCACGAGACCTCGTGCTGATCAGGTGGTTTCCGGCGAGCGGCCAAGCTGCATGTTCCCAGCGGCCGCTCGCCAAGGAGGACATCCCCATCGCCGGCGGAGCCTGTCCGGGGCCAGCAGAGGTAAGTAAGAGCTGGGGGGCCCTTATACCCATAAGCTGGGGCCTGGGGGGCCCTTATACCCATGAGCTGGGGCCTGGGGGGCCCTTATATCCATGAGCTGGGGGGGCATACCCATGTGAGAGCTGGGGGGCAAATCCATGAGAGAGCTGGGGGGCATATCCATGTGAGAGCTGAAGGGGCATATCCATGTGTGAGCTGGGGGGCATATCCATGTGAGAGCTGGGGGGCAAATCCATGAGAGAGCTGGTGGGCAAATCCATGAGAGAGCTGGGGGGCATATCCATGTGTGAGCTGGGGGGCAAATCCATGTGAGAGTTGGGGGCAAATCCATGAGAGAGCTGGGGGGCAAATCCATGAGAGAGCTGGGGGCATATCCATGTGAGAGCTGGGGGGCAAATCCATGAGAGAGCTGGGGGGGCATATCCATGAGCTGGGGGGGCATATCCATGAGCTGGGGGGGCATACCCATGAGAGAGCTGGGGGGGCATATCCATGAGCTGGGGGGGCATATCCATGAGCTGGGGGGGCATACCCATGAGAGAGCTGGGGGGGCATATCCATGAGCTGGGGGGGCATATCCATGAGAGAGCTGGGGGGGCATATCCATGAGAGAGCTGGGGGGCATATCCATGAGCTGGGGGGCATATCCATGAGCTGGGGGGGCATATCCATGAGCTGGGGGGCATATCCATGAGCTGGGGGGGCATATCCATGAGCTGGGGGGGCATATCCATGAGAGAGCTGGGGGGGCATATCCATGAGCTGGGGGGGCATATCCATGAGAGAGCTGGGGGGGCATATCCATGAGAGAGCTGGGGGGGCATATCCATGAGCTGGGGGGCATATCCATGAGCTGGGGGGGCATAACCATGTGTGAGCTGGGGGGGCATAACCATGTGTGAGCTGGGGGGCATAACCATGTGTGAGCTGGGGGGCAAATCCATAATCTGGGGGGCAATATCCATGTGTGAGCTGGGGCATATCCATGAGCTGGGGCAAATCCATGTGTGAGCTGGGGCATATCCATGAGCTGGGGCAAATCCATGTGTGAGCTGGGGCATATCCATGAGCTGGGGCAAATCCATGTGTGAGCTGGGGCATATCCATGAGCTGGGGCATATCCATGAGCTGGGGCAGTATAAATATATATATATATCGGGGGGATATACATGTGAGCTGGGGGCATTTTTATATGGTCTGTTCTTATTGGAAAGCGTCACATGACATTAAAGAAAAGTATCGGTACTCGGTATCGGTGAGTACTTTTAAAAAGTATCGGTACTCGTACTCGGTCTTAAAAAAGTGGTATCGGTGCATCCCTAGGCAATACTATCTTTGTTTTATTTTGCAGTGAAAAATAAGTAAAAATACATAGATTTTTTTTGGGGGGGGCCCTACGTGGATTCTTGCACCGGGGCCCTCAGGTTTCTAGTTACGCCACTGCATGGTCATGTTTGGTATCATTGGAAAGGCCATGCTCTGGCCTTTCTAATGATATCAAATATGACCCTGCTAGCTGAAAACAGTAGGGAGATATCGGGGTTCAAACAAACCCCTATCTTTACTTAGGAGTCAATAAGGACATTCCCCACATGTCCTCAGCAGTGAAAGGGTTAATTACTACTGCAAGTTAACCTGATATGTCTTGCTGAAATCGATTATTTCTTAAACCTTGCAAAGTAATCACGATGATTATATCATTGTTAGTTTGAGAAAGTGTGATTTCTGTCTGTTCAGGAGGGCTGGGGTATTGCGATTTCATGCTAATCATTGCTAGAATCGTATTAGATGGATCAGTCATTGAATACCATACCCACACACTCTCAATTTTTGCTCGTATCGGCATATACTTGAGTTGCTACAGGAATATAAGGCATGCGATTTCCATTTGTTTTAAGAAACTTGATGAGTTGCTATTTCGTACTGGACATTGCTATGGTATGTCTTTGTTTTCGATCCCAAAGTGGATTTTGTTTCTGGGGGAGTATAAATAAAGGCCCACCAGCCTACCTCATGTCTGACAAGCAGCATGAGCAGGTATGGTTTACTATGCAGCAGCCTGTGGTTTCAATTTTGGATAGGGCTCGCCCTCATAGAGGTGCCCTGATGTTTGGCGGGCGAGCTTAGTCTTATAATGGCCATTAATAAGAAACCAAACCTCTAATTGTGTTTAGTTTCAAACGGTATAATGGGAATTAGCGCAGATGACATTTTTTTCTTTGTTATGTTTTACACATGTTGTTGGTCTGGATGCATTGGGTGGTTGCAGCCGCCCCATTGAGGAATAGGCGTGACCCCATCCCTCCTGTACTATATGTTTCAATGTACTTCCAGCCAGGTCATCCCTGCAGCAAGACTCCGCTCCGTGTCTTTGTTTTTGATCCCAAAGTGGATTTTGTTTCTGGGGGAGCATAAATAAAGGCCCACCAGTCTACCTGATGTTTGACAAGCAGCATGAGCAAGTATGGTTTGCTATGTAGCAGCCTGTGGTTTCAATTTTGGTTAGGACTCGCCCTCATAGAGGTGCCTTGACGTTTGGCAGGTGAGCTTAATCTTATAATGGCCATTGATAAGAAACCAAACCTCTAATTGTGTTTAGTTTCACACGGTATAATGGGAATTAGCGCAGATGACATTTTTTTCTTTGTTATGTTTTACATATGTTGTTGGGCTGGATGCGCTTATTATAGCCAATTTGACGTCACTGGCAATATTATTGATATATTTACTATCCTCTAGAGGGCAGTATTGCACTTCTTAATTAATTACACCATTTCTTTTTAATATCTTATCTCGGGTCAAAAGATCAATCTGACTTAACAAAGACCTCTCTCTGTCACTAGACACTGTGTCTCCATCTGTCATCTTTGATTTATATCTCTACTCCCTTTTAGTTACTCACTCAGAGTCCTATCAGCTAAATTCTTTCCTGGTTAACTCAACAGAATCTATTCTTTAGTAATTTTTATTATTTTACCAATTATATACTTTCTACAATATTTATTGGAATATATATTTCCTACTGTAAATATAATAAAATATACCTTGATTATAAACATATATTTTGTGAATATAAATCTATATTAGAAATATTAACTCTTATTCCTATACCCAAAAGACAAAATATCTTTTGTTTTAAAACTTAAGACAGACCAATAAATTTAATTATGACACGTCTTAGCACTTAACTCTAGCATTATCACACAAAAGAAACATTCTAGGTTCCTTCATGTCTAGCACTTCTTAAAAAAATCTAAAAGACTTCACCCAGGAATGAACTCTGTAAAAAAAATCTCGTTCATTTCTAAACTTAGAGAAAATAGAAAGAAAAACTGTCTTTAAAAACAAAATGGCTACAGGCATCCATTTTAAATTTTTATTTTCTGTGTAATATACCCGACATAACCCCCCTTTGGTTTCATGTATATTTATTGATCAAATAAATTTTAGGAAAACATACAATATCTCCCCCTTTACCAATTAGGCTAGGTTTCCACCTTTCGCAACACGTTTTTCTTCTTTCATCCATTTAATAATTGAAGATGCAGTGTTTTTAAACTTCAATGTACGTACTTTGTTAGTACAATCATCCAGACAGTTAGAAACATAATTACTATACAAATCACAATCTCTGTAATCTTTGGCCCGTTAAAAGCAGATAGCAATTGATGATCAATCTGTGAATACATTGGAGCATAAATTGTTAGATTATCTTTTTTATTATTAGAAACATAGAAAACATAGAAAAAAATGTCGGCAAATAAGAACCTTTCGGCCCATCTAGTCTGCCCAATTACATGGATACTTTACCTGGATTTATCTTTTGTTTAGGATAGCCTTATGCCTATCCCATGCCTGCTTAAATTCAAATACTGTTTTGGCCTCTACCACTTCAACTGGAAGACTGTTCCATGTATCCACCACCCTCTCAGTAAAATAATGCTTCCTGATGTTACTTTTAAACCTTTGCCCCTCTAATCTAAGACTATGTCCTCTTGTTTTGCTACTTTGTTTCCTTTTAAATATGTTAGAATATTAGAAATTCAATGGTATAATCAGACTAGTTCTTTAGCAAAGATTTCAAATCTGGATTCATGGGTATCTCTCGCCCTTGGAATACGACAACGATTTGTTCTCGTCATACCAGACTTCATTTATAAAAAGTAACTTCTCGATAACAACTCTTGATTCTTTAGGAACTTTCACGAGAATCACTGGTGTAGGTATAAACACTCTCTGTTTTGTATCCGATCCTTCCGGTAAACATTTGCTTCTCTCTCTGTAGAACAGCGGTTGCAATAAAATATGCGGCAAATCTTTTCCTTCGGTGGTTCTTGTACATAGCAATCAACGGTATCCTGGCTTTATCCAGCATGTCTTTCAAGCTTGCATGAGCTTGATTCGCATGGGACTTTAGCATTCTCCTTGGAATTGTGCGGAAAACCGTAGAATTTCCAGATAGTCGCAGTCTCCTTGGTGGTCCGATTCATCTTTGCGGATTAAGCGTTGCAGTTCGGATTAACCACTTTTCTCAATTTCTATTGAAAGAAAGAGTATAAATAACCATTCATAGACTAGCGATTTCACTCAAATTCCCTATAGATACTCTGATCTCTGATTAAATTTAATTAACCATACGGATCTAGTCTATCTACTAGCTTGAGTTAAACATCTGAATGCTGGGAAGAAGAATTACATGTTAATTAAAACATCACTTCACATGATACCAGTTAAGTGTCTTCTGTTGGTCCATCTTCACATTTCCTGAGGTGATTTAGGATGACAATCATGCAATTGAGCTTGGCAGTTTTATTTCTTCTAGAAATACACAACATAACTTTTTCCAATAACATTAGGACTGTCTCCATCATTATCTAGATCTGTTATCCACTCATCTTGAGGATTTGGGTATCTGATCACTTCAGGGTCACTATGTCCATTTGGTTCTGTCTCCCTCTTGTGGAGGTGAATAATTAGCACGTCATTTTCCAGACATATATCTCGAATTCTCTCGGGGGGAACACATATGGTGTTATCCTCCTGCTCTCCTGGAGTCAGGGGCTTTGGCCTTAAGAAAGAGATATCAGGTGTCTGGCTATTTCTGAAGTGGACTTCAATAGAATCCGGCCTTTCCTCAATCATGTGGCAGTTACGCTGAGTGTGATGGGATTGGGATCTATCGTAGCTGATTGGAACATTTACTTGGGACCAAATAACCTCAATGATAAAATCAATGATTGGATTTAACCTTTTGAGAAGGTCCATTCCAATAATTAGGCGATTTTGGGGCAGATCCACAACAAGCGTTGGATGGCGAATTACTTTATTCCCCAATTTAAAATCCAATTTAGCCGTGCCCAGAACTTTCAGAGATGTGCCACTCACACTCACTAGATTAGCATTAGATTTATCTAATCTAGGCTTCCTGGAGGACAGTTCTTGGACCTGTTCAAAATAATGAGCTGATATTAACGTAACTTGGCTTCCACTGTCTAGCATGGACGGAATATGTGGTAAATTATCTTGTAATTCTACATTCACATAATATCGGTCTTCAATGCTATGCAATTTACAGAGAAATTTAGAGTGAGATATGAAATTAGGTTTTGTACAGATTTTACCAACTGATTTTGCTCTCTCAAACGTGCTTTTGGCAGCTGTGCTTTCCATTTCGGATCCAGTCTTCTCAGCTTGCTCGCACTTAGTCTGGGGAGATAAAATACATTTTCCTTCTCTTTGCAGGGAAGGGTTTAAATCATCAACCATACAAACATTTGTATTAATCATTTCATCATCACTTTCTGGTAAATTGTCATGGATACTGGTTACTTCATCAGAAACATCATCTAGTCACTGGTTGGGTGGGGCTGCAGGTGTTGCATCGCTTACAACCTGACCAGGGTTATTTCCCGTCATTAACTGAGTGATCTGATCCAGTTTTTCTGTCAGCACACGGAAATTTTCCTGCATTTGACCAATACGCTGGCATACATTATATCTCTGCTTTCTATTCGTCCTTGGGGACGAAGCTTGCGCATTATCAGACGCATCAGATTCAGTCTTACCTCTGGTTGCTTCCTGTCTAGGTACATTTTCCCTTGATTTAACCCACTGACTTCTAGGTACCCATTGCTTCCTAGATTGAAATTTACTTCCTGAATTTTCTCTGGCAAACCCTCTTTCCTGATCTGGCTTGGATTTTTCCCTTTGAGGTATGGAGTCACGCAATATTTCTGCATAACTCTTTTTGTGGGACTCAAATTTAATATCACCCTTTTTAACGTGAGTTTCCACTATTTCCTCAGGTGAGTTTTTCACTCTTTTCCCCTGAGTTTCTTCACTATATTCTAATCCAGTAAATAGGGTCATACTTTCTTTTAGTACCCAATCCAAACCATTTCTCGGGTCATAATCTCTTGCCAAAATAACCTTTATTTTATTTGGCAATGCGTCATAAAATAATTGGATAAATTCAGGGTTTTCAAAATCTGGGTTTCATTCAGCCAAGCTGTACGCATTTTTAAGGACTGAAAGAAATTCACGGGGGCTTTGATTAGGTCTGCATTTTAGAGTTAAAATTGCTCTTTTCGCAGCTAGATTGGTACGGTGAGGCCCAAATTCAGATTTGATCTCGGAGACTATTTTACTCCAGTTCCATATACCAGATTCTTTCAAAGACTGAAAAAAATACCTATGTTTGCTTTTAAAGACCCATGGGATCAACTCAATTTTCTGAGCATCTGAATTAATTCCTAATATCGCCAAAGTTTCTTCAAACATATTTAAATGATTTATTATTCTTGGCGATCCTTTAACATCAAAAATATCTACTGTGTTTTTTAAGAAATTAATGATTTTCGTTAAATCCTGAACTTTATGAGATTTCTTAATAGGCTGTGGCTGGCTAGAGTGATGTGATTTGAAATACTCCTGTGTAAGAGGCTTCGCTCTTTTTTCATCATGAGATTTAGTTTCACTTTCACATTGGCTCTTCTGGCTCTTCAGATAAACAGAGCTGTCAAGCCTAATCAGTGAGTTATGACTCAAAGCTTTCAAAGGAAACTTCTCTAACGAAGGATTTTTAACCCTTCGAACATCAGTTTCAACCTGACGTAGCTCATCAGCGAATTTCTCATGTTTGCATTTCATCCTGGCAAATTTTTTGTTTAGCTCCTTATTTAATTTGGATAATTGAGCAATCTCATCTTGCAATTGATCTTTTTCTCTTGCACACACTTTCAACTCAATTATCATTCGTTCTGACTCATCTTTTAATTTATTTACGGTATCATGCAAGTCACAATTTTTATTTTCTAATCTGTCTCTGGTTTCTTTGTCATCATTCAATCTCTTGTTCATTTCTGCGATCAAGTATATGCATTCAGGCACAATTTTTAAAATAAAAATCTCTTTGTCTTTTTTATTTGTGGCTGCACTTATCTTTCGCAAACACTCAAGAAAATTTGATTGATCTGACCAGATTGAATCAACATAATTAGATACATTTGATTTCAATTCTTTTATCCAATCAAATAAATCGTCTGTGACGTGTAACTTGTCTTTTAGATAAGACATAACATCTATCAATACTATTTGATCTGCATGTATCTCTACATCTTCCTGAGTCTCAGATTCTGACTCTGACATTTTTACACTGTTTAGTATACAACCGTAAAACCACAAGTCAAAATACAACAAGGATTCAAAATATATATATATATATTTTATCTCTGTCTAATCAGACAATACTGACAATTATATTCCAAACAAAAACTACAATCTCGGTACAGTGCCTCCAATTTGTCGGATATAATCTCTGCACGTGAATACAACACGTTTTATATTGGACTTATCACCCAAGCCTCCAATATGTCTAAATTGGACCTACCTCGGCAGTTGCCTCCAATATATCAGGAATTATTATTTCATAAGAAACTTATACGAGACACAAATATCAATCGTTTATATTTCCTATAAATTCTCCTGAATTCTTTTAATTGTCTGTGTTTTGCTTTGAAAAATACAATAATCAATAATAGGATAAAAATATATATATATTTATTACGTATACAAAAAAGTTTCAAATCTCATATCATAAACAACAATTTATAAACCACAATCCATCAGCATATAAAAAACAGCTTCACAATATATGTATCTCCGGTTAGTAACTGCATATATGATTAATATCATTTACCTTACCAGTTAGTAACTAATACACAAATGGTTAATAAACATTTCTGCTTAATACAACATGCATTTCCCAGCAAACAATGTTTAACCAGCCAGCTCTTATATATATATATATATATATATATATATACTACATGGATCAACAAAAGATGAGCTAATTTAATGATAAGTAATAAAAACTTATTTAGTGAATCCTCCCCTAATCTCGAGAATCAAACTTCTAATCTTTTGCTTTTTATTTTGTAGTTATATAATTCCTTGCTTATTAATTTTAATCACAGTAATTTCCAAATTCAATATATATATTGGTATCAATCTTACAACATTTCTTTTAGGAATAAATCCTTATATCCACTTCTTCATATTTCTATCTGCAGAATAGAAAATACTTAGAATTTGGATCTAACCGTATCCGAGAAGTCTCAGTCTACGTTGCAAGAATATCTACAAATATATATAATTACATTAATTCCTTCTTTTTTTTTTCATACATTACCTGTCCAATTTGGATGTTGATAAGTCTTGGAATTTTCTATGTGATGCTTTGTTTTGGAATATGTTAAAATTATCGATATCAGATAATCAATGCATGTGAGTTAGAGAGTTGGTGAGAGTCAGAAATTTGGTGAGAATCTTGATTGCCTCATGTCTTGGAATCTGCTATGTGTACTGGACATCTGATTGCATTGCGGTGTGAGTCTCTGAATGCTGGAATCCCCAACTCTCAGAGTGTCATGTGTACTGGACATCTGAATGCATTGCGGTGTGAGTCTGAATGCTGAAATCTCCGACTTCAGAGTGTCATGTGTACTGGACGTCTGAATGCATTGCGATGTGAGTCTGACTGCTGGAATCTCCGACTGACTTGCAAATAACATTGCCGCTTATTATAGCCAATTTGACGTCACTGGCAATATTATTGATATATTTACTATCCTCTAGAGGGCAGTATTGCACTTCTTAATTAATTCCACCATTTCTTTTTAATATCTTATCTCGGGTCAAAAGGTCAATCTGACTTAACAAAGACCTCTCTCAGTCACTAGACACTGTGTCTCCATCTGTCATCTTTGATTTATATCTCTACTCCCTTTTAGTTACTCAGAGTCCTATCAGCTAAATTCTTTTCTGGTTAACTCAACAGAATCTATTCTTTAGTAATTTTTATTATTTACCAATTATATACTTTCTACAATATTTATTGGAATATATATTTCCTACTGTAAATATAATAAAATATACCTTGATTATAAACATATATTTTGTGAATATAAATCTACATTAGAAATATTAACTCTTATTCCTATACCCAAAAGACAAAATATCTTTTGTTTTAAAACTTAAGACAGACCAATAAATTTAATTATGACACGTCTTAGCACTTAACTCTAGCATTATCACACAAAAGAAACATTCTAGGTTCCTTCATGTCTAGCACTTCTTAAAAAAATATAAAAGACTTCACCCAGGAACGAACTCTGTAAAAAAATCTCGTTCATTTCTAAATTTAGAGAAAATAGAAAGAAAAACTGTCTTTAAAAACAAAATGGCTACAGGCATCCATTTAAAATTTTTATTTTCTGTGTAATATACCCGACAATAATATGTGTGGGTTGAATAAACAAGTAAGAGGAAAATTTGACCTAAACACTAACAGCGCAGAAACGTAAAAACAGCAGCGGTCACTAAAGGACAGATTTGTGTAAAAGTGCCCAGTCACTAATGGGTTAAAGAAGGGACTTGCTGATTGTATTATTATTATTATCATTTATTTATTTATTTATTTTAACAGAATTTTTTATTATACGGAAAGAATATAGCAGGATAAAACCAATGCAGCAGTATATGATAGAAATAGAGCAGTAGGGAACAGAACACGTAAAAGGGCCAATTATCAATAAATGCAGCATGGCATGAAGATAATTCATGTGTGTTGGATATCCGAACTGAGATCAGGCCACTTGGAGCAAGCAGAAAATCTGCAATTTATCGATGATATATCAATAGTGGTCCTCCAGGGTATTTGTGTCCTCAAGTTGGGTATAGCTCAAAATTGTGTGGCCTCCGATGAATAAATTGGGGAGAATAAATCTCAAAGAAGGAATAAAGGAGAGTAAAAGAAGACAAAGAAAAAGTGAGTGATAGTCAGGGGCAGAAAGAGAAGGAGGGGGAGGAGACAGACAAACAATCAGCAGACAGGAAGGGGAAAAAAAACAAAACATATAATTTATGTTCCAGTCGTATGTGCGGGGGCGGGGCGGCAAGGTGGAACCCAAGCAGACCAGTGAGCTTACCAATACACTCAAATCATTTCTTTAGCCTTCACCAACCACCGAGAGGTCGGAGGTAGTGGGAATCACACCTCTAGACCTATATTCGTCCCAATAGAACCATGTGGTGCAAAAAGCCTCTATCTGTCCTCGCTCCACCACCACCAAGTGATCGATAGCCCGTAGCCGTTCTACCTCAGTCACCCACAACCGTCTGGAGGGGACAGTTGTAGTCTTCCAGTATATAGGAATCAGCAGCCGAGCTGCGAACAGAAGGAGTAGAGCTGCCGATTTATGCATATTTTTAATAGACGTCGGGAAAAATCCACATCCAATGCAGTGATGGTGTTGACTCCATCATGAACCATTCTCCAGAACGGATCGAGGAGAGGGCATTTCCACCAAATGTGAAGAAAACTACCCACGGCTGTTCCACATCTCCAGCAAAAGGGGTCAGAGGTTGGGTGGATCCTGTGTATTCTTTCAGGAGTCCAATACCAAAAAGTGAGTATCTTATATGCGTTTTCAGCACATTTCAATGTCGGGGATCCCCGGTGAGTTAATGCGTAAATTATAGACCATGTGTCCGCAGATAAAGATTCACCTAAAAGTTTGTGCCACGTCGATTGGAACTGAGGCGGGTCATCAGAGGAGTCTTGTAGCAGTCGGTAAAGAGTGGAAATGCACCTGGCAAGCGGGATACCTAGTCTGTAAAAGTTCTCGAAAGGCATTAGAGGCCTGGTAAGGCTATATCCAGCGTTCAATGACTTAAGAAAGGACTTAATCTGGGCATAGTTAAATTGTTCTAGGAAAGTCAGTGGCGGTGAGCCGTCTGCAGGTGTAAGTGGGGGTATGTCATCGTCTCTCAAAAATGAGTGCACTGTGATCCTGTCTGGGAGGTCAAATCGGCGTTTCAAAGCGGGACAAACTCCAGGGAGAAAGCACGGATTGTGCTGTAGCGGTAGGAGTGGAGAGACAGCTGACGACAAAGACTTCGACATACGGATTCTCCTCCATAATCGCAAAGTTTCTCGGGGTTGCTCCATCGAGTCTGATGATCAGGAGAATCTCTAGGGCGGATCCAGGGTAAAGTCCACAACGGAGTCCCCATGAGTTCTTCCTCTATATCCAGCCACAGTTTTTCCCCAGACGTCAGTGACCAGTCGAGTATACGTGTCAACTGTATGGCAAAAAAATACAGCTTGACGTCCGGAAGATCCAAACCTCCATGAGCCTTAGAGTGGCAAAGGGTCTCATGTCGTACTCTGGGTTTCCCTTTAGGCCATATAAATTTCAAAATCTGGGAGCGGAGAGCGGTAAAGAATCCCGCTGGAATGGGAATCAGCACTGTTTGAAAAAAGTATAGAAGAGCAAATAACAAGAGCGATAAAGGACAGCCTTGTCTCGTTCCATTGTGGACGGAGATCTCGGTAGAGAGAGCACCATTGACCTCACCCGCCGCTCTGTCTCTGCCGCTCCCCTCTGCGAGTCCCTTCACTGGCTCCCCATCCACTGCAGAATTAAGTTCAAAATCCTTATCCTTACCTACAAAACCCTCACTAACTCAGCGCCCCACTACCTGTCCTCACTAATCACCAAATACACCCCAGCCCGCTCCCTAAGGTCAAACAGTGACCTGCGCCTAGCTTCTCCCCGCATCACCTCTTCCCATGATAGACTGCAGGATTTCTCACGCGCAGCCCCCACTCTCTGGAACGCTCTCCCTCGTGCTGTCAGACTTTCCCCTAACTTCTCTTCCTTCAAACGCTCCCTGAAAACATTGCTATTTAGGGAAGCCTACCACCCAACTTACTGACGCAACCATCAATCACTCTCACCTTACAGTCCTCTCCTCCTGTTTCCAACCCCAACCCTCCTAGATTGTGAGTTCCTACGGGAATAGGGCCCTCATCTCCTCCTGTACTGTTTGTCAAATGTTGTTCAATGTATTGTAACCCTGTCTGTACTGTGCTTATTGTACAGCGCTGCGGAATATGCTGGCGCTTTATAAATTAATAATAATAATAAATAATAATACGAATCCTAGCAGTCGGGGTATGATATAGTACAGTGGAGATAGGCATCAGGGAGACCCATGAGGCGTAGGACCTCAAAGAGATACTTCCAGCGTACCCGGTCGAATGCCTTTTCCGCATTGGCCGAAAACAGCAGCATTTCCTGCCCCGAACGTTTCACCAGGGTGATAGCATTCAACACCCTAGATGTCGCATCCTTGGCTTCCCTGCCCGGCATGAAACCTTCCTGGTCTGGTCGAACCAGACCAGAGACAAAAGGTAGTAATCGTTCCGCAAGGATCTTAGCCAAAAGTTTTGTATCCACATTCAGTAATGAAATGGGTCGGTAGTTCTTGCAGTCTGAGTGGTCCTTTCCGGGCTTAGGAATTACTGCAATAGTGGTTGCTAGTGTCCGTGAATGAAAATGCGTAGTACCATCTATCACCTGGAAAAGACGCAGAAGCAAGAGTGACAGTACGTTTCTAAAGCACTTATAATATTCCAACGGGAGTCCGTCCGGTCCCGGACAGCGCCCGTTTTTCATGGCCTTAAGTGCGGCGGATAATTCTTCGATCGTGATAGGGGCAGCCAAGGATTCCTGGGCCACTGAGGAGAGCTTAGACAGAATCCAAGAGTTCAAATATCTCGTTTATAGCTGCCGGAGGAGGTCCCGTACCTTCAGTCGACTCCATGTGATAAAGAGATTGGTAATAAGAGGCTTTTTCCCTCATCATTTAATCAGTGGAGATGAAAACCGTCCATTCCACAACTTGATCTTCGCAATATACGCCGTTCGACGCCGTTGTCGTAACGCGATGGCCATAAGTCTACCTGGTTTGTTCTCCGATAAAGTGAAATGGCATTTGGCCCTAGCAGCGTCTAAGCAAATTTTTTCATCCAAGATCTCATTAAGTCTACGCCGTAACTGAGTCACTTGCTGAAAAGAAGAGTCATCTAATGTGTCAGATTGAGATTCCAGGCGCCGAATGTTAAGTAAGAGGTCCGCGACCTCCGAGGTCTTAGCCCGTTTGATCGCCGTAGGCCGCACTAATCACTGCCTTATGGGCTTCCCAGACCGTCGCCAGCGGGACACCCTCCATATCTAAATTGTCTTGAAAGTACCGCGTAAGGTGTGCAGAGAGGTCCGCTGTAAGCATGGGATCATCCAACAAAGTAGCATTTAGGCGCCACATTCGTTCTCGAGGTCTATAGAGAGGGGAAGATAGGTCCATCCACACAGGAGAGTGGTCCGACCATGTGCGCGTACCTATATCCGCAGCTAGGACCAAATGCAGTTGATGTTGCTGTAAGAAAATGTAATCTATGCGTGAGGAAGATGCATGGACGGGCGAGAAAAAAGTGTAATCACGTGCACCTGCATCAAATGCCCGCCACACGTCAACCAAACGTAGGGAGTCCATTGATCTTCTGATGTGTCTCAAAGAGCAGGAGGGAACAGATGAGAACCTCCTCGAAGTATCTAGTCGGGTTTCCAGTGGGACATTAAAGTCTCCTCCAAGGACCAAGATGCCAGAGGTAAAAGAAGTAAGGTGCTTGATGATACGTGCCAGGCATTTATGCTGGTTCGCATTAGGTAGATATATAGAGGCAAATGCCTTACTTCTTTTACCTCTTGAGTATCCGAAATAGAACCTTTGAGAAAAAGATAACGATCCTCAAGGTCAATCTGTTGATCTTCTAACTGAAACAGAACATCTCGAATAGAGAATTGCCATCCTTCGCGATTTTGCTACTGCATAGTTACTAAAGAATCCGTCTGGGAATAACCTTGACGTCAGTGTGGGAGGAGCGTCTGTTCGAAAATGGGTCTCCTGAAGAAAAACAACTGAAGACCGGAGAGCACCCAGTTCACGTAACAATCTGCGTCGCTTTTCAGGGATATTCAAGCCCTTAACATTATACGTGAGAAAGCGCGGGGTCCATTCTCTGAAAGCCCCGGTCCCGCCCCCCCGCCCATCTCCCGCACCATCCATAGCATGCATAGGACAAGACAAATAAACAAAAAACAGAAAACAAAAACAAAAAAAGGGGGGGAGGGGTTGAACACAAAAACAGGTATAAACAGCAAAGATACAAGGAAAAAGTGAGGCGACGGCGTCCGTCAGGTGACCAGTCTAACAGGAGAACAGTCCCCCAGTGACGTCACCCGAGGTAGAAGGACACAAATACCTCTGGGGGGAGCCCCCGTACACCAAGGGATTCGATCAAGTACAGAACTTAAGAAGTGCTATAATAAAGAAGAAGAGTTAACTAAATAAATGTTGAGCTAACGACAACAATGCAATATATGATATGAGTAAGAAAAACAAATTTTAAGGTGTTGAATCTAAATCAATAGAAGCGATCATGCGGCCGGTTTTCTCAGCAATCCCCGACATTAGCAAAGGGCATAAAGCATGTAACACCGAAAGAAATTGCTCTCTCAACAAACACAAAGAAATATAAGTAAGAACAATCGACCCATCCACCCCCGTCACAGACCCAAATCCCTGAAGCATATTGATAGGAAATTAAAGCAATACAATCTGGGATAACATGTTATAAAAGTCCCACCGTGCAAGGTGAACTGTATTCGTTCTCTGTAAATATCCTGGAAAGGATAGGTATAATATATATATCTTAGAATGAGTGTATCCCCCAATGTCTCTCAGAATTGAAGTGGACATAAAGATTTTATAGTGTCCCCGTTTCACGCCAAACCAACGGTCAACCCCACATAAAACGTAGTTGTTATTCCCTTCCTCCCAGATCATGTCATTCTCCCCTCCTGTCATTTTCTATTGTTCCCCCCTCCTTGTCCCTTTTGTTTCGCTTTTGTCTTGTTGATTTCTCGGTCCTTCCTCGGTCCTCCCACCCCCAGTTTTCATCCTTCCCCCCTTTCTGTTTTTCCTTTTACTTTTCTTATCGTCCCTTCACCTCCTCTTTTCCCCTTTATCTTTTTTTTTCCTTCCCCCCTTTTCTTTTTTCTCTTTTTTTCCTTCTCCTTTTTTCCTTTCTTTTCCCTTTCTTTCATTTCCCTTTTTCTTTCCTCCCTCCATTCCTTTTTCCCCCTTTTCCTTCCTTCCCTCTTTTTCCTTTTTCCTCTTTCTTTTCTTTTTTTCCTCCTCTTTTTTTTTTTCTTTTTTCCCCTGCCGTTTTCCTCCCCCTTTTTTTTTTTTTATTTATTTTCCCCCTCCCCCTTCCTTAATTCCCCCATCTACCACTCCCACCCTCCCTCACCCTTTGGAAATGCCCACCCTCCTTCCCTCTAACCATCCCTCCCAGCTATAACCCATTCCCAAAAAAAAAAGAGATACGGAAAAATATCAGATAACAAAAATGTCTCCATAACAGAACATCAGTAAACAATGCGAGTAAGGAACTCAATGACCAGTAAGGAGTCAAGGCAGCAGGGCGCAGACCTCTTCGTAAGTCGCATCTAGTTTGCAGGGGAGAGGAGAAACTGCAGGCATCTGGAAGTGAACTGGTAGCAGGAACGGCAACATCGGGCATCCATCAAACAAACAGTCCCATGAGAGAGTGGACAGGGGATAGTAGCCTAGTTTCAGTGATAAAATAGGGCAGTCGGAAGCGATGGAGTAATCCTTCATCGTTTGAACGTTCAAGGGTGAAAGCAGGCCAGGGTAAGTGAATGGGTCGTTGCCTAATACATATAAACGGCTAGATTCAAGTGGTGGGCAGATCTCCAATTCGTCCAGCGGCAAGGGGAGAAGGTCTACGTCGATCACGGGATCTGCGTCGGCGTTGCGGGCCAGGGCGCGTGGTGGTAGGCATCCACTCCACCCCGTCCATGGTGGATTGTTCCCAGTTATGTATAGAAAGCTCCAGGAGCTGCAGGTCACGTAGAAAGGTCGGCACATCGGTAGGCGTTCTGATTGCGTAAGTCACTCCGTTCCGGGACACATTAAGTGAAAAAGGGTAGCCCCAGCAATAAGGTATCGCCGCCTCTCTGAGAAGTGCCGTAAGCGGACGGAGGGCCCTCCGTGCCGCTAACGTGAAGCGCGTTAAGTCTGCGAACAGCTCCATGTTGTCTCCCTCAAAGGCCCATGTCTCATGGTGTCTCGCGGTCCTGAGGATTCGGTCTTTAAGGATGAAATTTGGTAGGTGGCAAATAAGGTCCCTGGGTCCACTCTGCGATATGGGGTGGTAGCGCGGTAAACGCGATGGACCCTGTTGATGTCCATGGAGGATACGCCGCCATCTTGTAAGATGTAATTAAATAAGCGGGCCAGCAAGTCCCTGGGGTCCTCGTCGTGCTCACGCACCCCCCTAATCCGGATGTTATGGCGCCTCGCCGGATTTTCTAGATCGTCCACCCAGCGTATTAAGGTAGATAGTACCTGAGGGCCAGAGATTGAGCACGAGGAAGGAGCCTGGGGATGATTTGTGGTGGTCTCCAGTTGAGCGACTCTGGTCTCCAGCGCCTGCAATCCAGCCTTCACCTCAGTCACCTCTCCTCTCAGTGACTCACCGAGAGTGACTGCCAGATTTTGTAAGTCCGAGCGAGTCGGGAGGGAATTCAGGAGATCTTCAATACGCCACAGCCGGGGATGGTCCTCCGAGTACGATGTCTCTGATGGCGCGGGAGATGTCGAGGCCGATGGACTAGGCCCACATGTGCGATTGGTCGGAGCTTGGAGAAAAGCTTCCAAAGTACCTGCGCGGGTCGGCCGGGGCATGCTCGGGATGGAGGGGGTCTGCCCTTTCGATTTCCCCATCGTGATTACCTTCGATCCGGTAAAAAATTCGCTTTTGAGTAGCGTTGCTGTCGGAGCAGGAGTACTATGCGGCCATCTTAGTGCACGGTCAAGCCACGCCCTATCATTTATTTATATAGCGCAACAAATTCTGCAGCACTTTACAAGATAGGTGTACAAGGAATTGATACATTAGAATACCACACATGGATGATGACCTGATTCAGGGGGTCCCTGTTCCCAAGGGAACTTACAATCTATGAGATGTACAAGTATTTTGTGAGGTAGGCACATCCATATCGTTAGGTGTCTTGCTCAAGGACACTCGCTGGTGGCGTCTTCTGAGTGGGATCTAGTCGTCTTTCCATGATTGCAGATCAGCGACCTGGTGGTCGGAGTGTAAATATAATGGTGGTATGTTCACCTACTCACACATGATTAAAGCTGCTTCTATGGCCCCACCATTCCCAAACCACTGGCACTAATGATCCTGCTATCTAGTGAAATTCCTCTTGTCTTCCTCAACCCCAATCCCTCTAGATTGTAAACTCCTATGAGCAGGGCCCATACACCTCTTGTTTCCATCCTATGTCCGTTTATCTCATTCCCTTTGGTTATTGTAAAGCGCTGCTGAAACTGTTGGCGCCATATATATGATGACATAATAATAATAAAATGTTAAAGTAGGAACTTGCGGGTTGGAAATTATTCTACTACATTACGGAGGTTGCATATTTTTTTCCTGTAAATGTTTGTTTTTGGCCATTGCCCTGAATTAAATCAAGCCCGCAGTGTTTTAATATGAAGGAAATAACTTTGCTTATGAGAACCTACTGGCACTTTCCTGTCTACTTCAAAATGTGCTGCATTCAACCTCTGTAGAGGAACTGTATGCAATTCATTAGAATGACCACCACTGTAACTCTCACAACTTAGCTGTAAGTCAACAATATGGACTATTCAGACTGCATCACTGATTTTCACTGTATGCATCATTTCTTTGAAGACGAATTGAAGAACAACCAGGAGCATTTCAGAGAAATGTGAACGGTAACACGAACAAGATGGCCAATATCGTTAAAAGAGAGTTGAATGAACCCAGGAACTCTAGTCATCTCCATGGAACCAAGGTTGAGGAACAGGTGGAATCTGAGGAACTTCAGAAAGAGGTGAGGGACTAAAATACAATTGAAACTCTGTAAGCAAAACCTGAAGATTGGATATACTATCAAGTCTATGCAAAGAAAGGTGAAGCTCAGGGGAATGATTGGAGAAGTGAAAATTCTAGGTCAAAAAAGCCAAACCAGATATATTCTTCCATTTATCTCACTTACCAAATTGTCTATTTGGTCTAGATTGTTCTCTTCTCCTGCCAATTCTCCTGATTTTCACCTTTTTTCGAATAGACCTGTATATGCGATGTAAAGAAGATCACATGTCAAAGGAAATTGTGTCTCCGGGTCTCTAACAGGTTTTATTTAAGACATATCTTCTTTAAAGATAATGAAGTAAACTAAATGTTCTTCCCATTTCAATCAATAGGCGTAAATGGGTGTCCTGCAGGCTCAAACATGCGCACACCAACTAATGTTAACCGCATTAAGTCCACTGATTGCAAGTGAAGACAGTGAACTAGTTTAAGAAGCGCCAGAATTGGTTGCTTAAAAATTGGAGTGTTAGGGTCAGTGGCGTAACTAGAAACCTGAGGGCCCCGGTGCAAGAATCCACGAAGGCCCCCCCCCCAAAAAAATCTATGTATTTTTACTTATTTTTCACTGCAAAATAAAACAAAGATAGTATTGCCTAGGGATGCACCGATACCACTTTTTTAAGACCGAGTACGAGTACCGATACTTTTTAAAAGTACTCACCGATACGAGTACCGATACTTTTCTTTAATGTCATGTGACGCTTTTCAATAAGAACAGACCATATAAAAATGCCCCCAGCTCACATGTATATCCCCCCTCGATATATATATTATATTTATACTGCCCCAGCTCATGGATATGCCCCAGCTCATGGATATGCCCCAGCTCACACATGGATTTGCCCCAGCTCATGGATATGCCCCAGCTCACACATGGATTTGCCCCAGCTCATGGATATGCCCCAGCTCACACATGGATATTGCCCCCCAGATTATGGATTTGCCCCCCAGCTCACACATGGTTATGCCCCCAGCTCACACATGGTTATGCCCCCCAGCTCACACATGGTTATACCCCCAGCTCTCTCATGGATATGCCCCCCCCAGCTCTCTCATGGATATGCCCCCCCCAGCTCATGGATATGCCCCCCAGCTCTCTCATGGATATGCCCCCCAGCTCATGGATATGCCCCCCAGCTCATGGATATGCCCCCCAGCTCTCTCATGGATATTCCCCCCAGCTCTCTCATGAATATGCCCCCCCAGCTCATGGATATGCCCCCCAGCTCATGGATATGCCCCCCCAGTTCTCTCATGGATATGCCCCCCCCAGCTCTCTCATGGATATGCCCCCCCAGCTCATGGATATGCCCCCCAGCTCATGGATATGCCCCCCAGCTCTCTCATGGATTTGCCCCCAAGCTCTCACATGGATTTGCCCCCCAGCTCTCTCATGGATTTGCCCCCCAGCTCTCACATGGATTTGCCCCCCAGCTCACACATGGATATGCCCCCAGCTCTCTCATGGATTTGCCCACCAGCTCTCTCATGGATTTGCCCCCCAGCTCTCACATGGATATGCCCCCCAGCTCACACATGGATATGCCCCCCAACTCTCACATGGATATGCCCCCCAGCTCTCTCATGGATTTGCCCCCCAGCTCTCACATGGGTATTCCCCCCAGCTCATGGATATAAGGGCCCCCAGGCCCCAGCTCATGGGTATAAGGGCCCCCCAGGCCCCAGCTCATGGGTATAAGGGCCCCCCAGCTCTTACTTACCTCTGCTGGCCCCGGACAGGCTCCGCCGGCGATGGGGATGTCCTCCTTGGCGAGTGGCCGCTGGAAACATGCAGCTTGGCCGCTCGCCGGAAACCACCTGATCAGCGCGAGGTCTCGTGCGCTGGTCAGGTGGTTTCTCTCCCACGTGAGCGGCCAAGCTGCATGTCAGCGGCCGCTCGCAGGGAGAGGGACGGCCAGCGCGCGGCTCCCAGATTCCGGCGCTGATTGCCGGAATCTGGCGGCGGCGCTGGGCCCCCCTCCAGTGGCGGAATGCCAGGGCCCGGTCGCAACTGCGACCGCTGCGACCCTGGTACTTCCGCCACTGGTTAGGGTTTATGTTAACCCCAGCCCTAAATGTAACCATACAACTAAAACAAACACAAACAGTAACCCATCCCTATCCCTAACCCTAACTTCTAATCACAATCCTAAACCTAAAACAAGCACAAACAGTAACCTAACCCAAGTCCTATCCCTAACTTCTAACCCTAACTCTAAATGTTACTCTAACCTTAAAACAAGCACAAACAATAGCCTCACCCTAGTCCTAACCCTAACTTCTAACCATAAAACAAGCACAAACAGTAACCTCACCATAGTCCTAACCCTAATTTCTAACACTAACATTAAACAAGCACAAACAGTAACCTTACCCTAGTCCTAACCCTAACCTTAAACAAGCACAAACAGTAACCTCACCCCTAGTACTAACTTCTAACCCTAACATTAAAACAAGCACAAACATTAACCTCACCCTAGTCCTAAACCTAACTTCTAACCCAAACCTTAAATAGGCAAGAAACAGTAACCTCACCCTAGCCCTAAATTCTAACTGTAACATAGTTTCTAACTCTAATATCTAGCCATAACCCTACCTGCTAACCCTCACCCAAATTTATCATCCTAACCCTAGCATCTAACCTTAATCCTTGCCCTAATTTCTAACTCTATGTTAAAAGATGCTCCATTTGTGTTCAGTGTGGCCAGTTCGTCCGCAACTGAGTTTGAAGCATCCTCACCAACATGTAGCATGTGAAGCATCTATGATATCACAAATACTTTTAATACATGTATTAAAAGTACATTTTTATTTTAAACCAGTACACTAGTGTGTGGCTACCCTAACAAAGCAGACCACACTCTGCCTCTCAATTTTTGTTGTCAATGTGGATTTCTGTCTTTTCTCTCTTTTTGTTTTTGGACCCTCTCACTATGGTTCTTTAATACAGGGATGTGCAGTTCGTTTCGTTCCGAATTGAATTTCGTACGAAATTGACCATTTTCGTTCTTTCAGAAGCATTTCCGAAATGAAATATCGGCCGCCTGAAATTACGAAATCCCGAACCAAAGTTTCAGCACAAACAAAATTATTTTGTTATGGGACTAAAACAGAATGCAAATGATAGGAAATGCTGAAAAAACTCAACAAAACGATCAAAAGCGAAATAAATTTCGTAATGAAATGAACTGAAACGAAAAAAACGGAACCAGATGATCTTACATGAAAAAAAAAGAACAAAATGATCTAAAACGTAAAAAAAACAGAACCAAAAGGTCTAAAACAAAAAAAAAATGGAACAGGTCGCTTTTTAATTAATGCAGATGCTAGGCTTTTTTCCACCATAGTTAAAAAAATCCCCGTTTTTATTAAATATTTCTTAAACCATTTATAATTTTCAATTGCAGCAAACAGCCATTTTTTAAATTTATTTTTTAGGATTTTTTTTACATTTTTTAGGTGAAAGTTTAAGTTTCCTAACTTATTTTAAATGTAATAATGAGGTCTGTTTTTCTTTGCTGAACGCATGCAGCTGAATTATTTCCTACGGTTCTGTGTGCGTTCAGCAATAAAAAAATGGCGGTTTGGTTTGCTGCAATTGAAAATAATAAATGCTTTAAGATATATTTAATAAACAGTTAAACACAGGGATTTTTTTTTTACATCGAAAGCTATGGTGGAAAAGTCAAATTGATATCAGTTATCGAATTGATATCAAGTATCGAAATGATCTTAACTAACAATACAATAGCCAGCAAATGACTTTATGAAACAATTGATTTCATTTCACTGTTTAATTTGCCCCAAATACTAAATCTGTGAAACAGCTTAATATTTAACCCTAGCTTGTCTTTTGACAGCAAAATTTGATTAATCAGGGTTTTATTTAGTAATCCAAAATACGAATTGATATGAGCTATCGAATTGATATATTATCTATCTAACTGATAATTTGATATATCAATTCGAATCGATATGAAATTTTGAATCGATCCGAAACGAAACGAAATTAGCAACGAAATTCCAAAAACGAAATGATTTTAAAGCGAAAAGAAACTAAACACAACCAATTTTTCAGTCGTGCACATTTCTACTAAGTACATAGCAATTTGTTTCAGATTTAACCTTTCACCATTTTCTTTTTTTTCTGTACAGATGAACGAGCTATCTCTTGGCATGTCAGAGTACAACGATATAGAGGTGGATATCTTTAATGCTAGGGCGTAAGTGCATTTTCTTTGTTTAGGAAAAAATAAACATTTCTTCCAAACCAACTGCAAGTTTTAAGCATTAAATTACCTACATCACGGCTCTGAAACTCCACCCCCCCCTGGGAACAAATAGTTCCTAGTCTCCCTCAGCGATCACTCCGCAACTCTGTACATTAATGTCTCTTATACTTAATAAGGGCTCACGGCCAAGATGTTCAAAGCTCCATGCAGTCCTATGGACTCCCCGGACCGATACTTGCAGTGGCACAGAGCACCGCTGCTGGTATCTGGCATCTTTACACCTCGTTTCAGGACAAGGCACTAAGAAAGCACCTGCCCCGGAATACGACGGTAAAGTAGAGACGGTACGGGAAAATCTTCAGGTGCACATTATCCTGCTTACCATCTTCATTTTACCATTTACTACGAAATAGGGCCCCAAGTATCTAAGTATGAGCACTATGTATAAATTAGTGTGGTATATGACTTGTTCCTAAGGGTCATACATGAAAATTAGACGTTTTCCAGGTTATTCACTAACCTCCAAAATTGCCATCGATTTTCACTGAACTGTGAATTTCACCAATCGTTGCAATTTCGGTGCAGTCTCTAGTCACAAAGCTTTCAGTTTGCCAAATACAGGCGAATTGAAAGCAAAATACGGTGCATTTAGCTGCAAGTTGCCACAATTCGGCAGCACAGAAAAACGTCCCATTGAGAACCATCGATTTGTCAATTCACAGAACACCGAATTGCAGCAAAATTTAGGAGAAATTACCGGATTTTCGGAGTTTCAATTTGACAGGTTTATACAGGCAAATACAATAGAATTCAATGTAATAAATGGAATATATTTTTTTAATTATTCCTTAAAACATTTTTATTATTTTAAATTTTTTCAAAAACTCTTTATTTTTTAAAACATTTTAAATGACCTTTTTGTATTTTTTAAAAAGACATTTTTGTTTTTCTTATTTTTCAAAAGACGATTTTTTCATTTTGTAACAGACCTTTTTTATTATATTTAAAGTACCTTTATTATTATTTAGACACATTTTTACTACATTTTTATTGGCTTATGCTCCTATTAGGGGAATAGAACACTTTCTCTTTTTTTTTTTACTTCTTTGGAATAACTGCTTCGGTGGCTACATTTTCGGTGAAATAAGGTGACCATTCGGTGAATAGTGAATGCTGCGTATTTCTGGGGAAATGTTATCGCCGAAGTGAGCCAAAATGAGCTGATATGTAAAGCACCAAAATTGCTTTAAATTTTAGCGCTTTGTGTATAGAGCCTATCTCCTCTAGGTTGATCTTATAAAGCTTAGACAAATGAATGATGTATATCACAAAACAATGAGATACAACTGCCATCCACTGAAAAATTCTCATTCAATTTTGGGTGTCACTTTTTGATTGTCCTTCATCCATACCATGATGTGTATGCAGACAATCAGTGGATGCTTATTATTATTATAACACCAGCTAAGCAATGTCTCTCTTATAGGTTTGATCTCATTGACGTGATTTATGTCGTGATCATAGAGATTGTGTATGGAAACGATGGCACCATAAGTGATAAGTACTTGACTGTGTATGAAATTGTTAAAAATAATACAGAAAGATTAAGCGGAGAAAACTGCACCGAGGTGGAAAGTAGTAAGTATGTTTTAAAGGGCCGCTACCACCAAAAAAATGCAATGTCCTTATTGTGTTTATTTGATGTTGCTGATATCTTACATGTGTTTGTTTTTCTCTTGTTTAGTTAAGAAAATATTTTCCTCTAAATGTGTCACTGGGTGCATCCATTGTGTGATATTTTCCTCTATATGTGTCACTGGGTGCATCCATTGTGTGATATTTTCCTCTATATGTGTCACTGGGCGCATCCATTGTGTGATATTTTCCTCTATATGTGTCAATGGGTGCATCCATTGTGTGATATTTTCCTCTATATGTGTCAATGGGTGCATCCATTGTGTGATATTTTCCTCTATTTATGTCACTGGGCGCATCCATTGTGTGATATTTTCCTCTATATGTGTCACTGGGCGCATCCATTGTGTGATATTTTCCTCTATATGTGTCACTGGGTGCATCCATTGTGTGATATTTTCCTCTATATGTGTCACTGGGTGCATCCATTGTGTGATATTTTCCTCTATATGTGTCATTGGGTGCATCCATTGTGTGATATTTTCCTCTATATGTGTCACTGGGTGCATCCATTGTGTGATATTTTCCTCTATATGTGTCACTGGGTGCATCCATTGTGTGATATTTTCCTCTATATGTGTCACTGGGTGCATCCATTGTGTGATATTTTCCTCTATATGTGTCACTGGGTGCATCCATTGTGTGATATTTTCCTCTATATGTGTCATTGGGTGCATCCATTGTGTGATATTTTCCTCTATATGTGTCACTGGGTGCATCCATTGTTTGATATTTTCCTCTATATGTGTCACTGGGTGCATCCATTGTGTGATATTTTCCTCTATATGTGTCACTGGGTGCATCCATTGTGTGATATTTTCCTCTATATGTGTCACTGGGTGCATCCATTGTGTGATATTTTCCTCTATATGTGTCACTGGGTGCATCCATTGTGTGATATTTTCCTCTATATGTGTCACTGGATGCATCCATTGTGTGATATTTTACTCTATATGTGTCACTGGCGCATCCATTGTGTGATATTTTACTCTATATGTGTCACTGGTGCATCCATTGTGTGATATTTTACTCTATATGTGTCAATGGGTGCATCCATTGTGTGATATTTTTATCTGTATGTGTCACTGGGTGCATCCATTGTGTGATATTTTCCTCTATATGTGTCACTAGGTGCATCCATTGTGTGATATTTTCCTCTATATATGTCACTGGGTGCATCCATTGTGTGATATTTTCCTCTATATGTGTCACTGGGTGCATCCATTGTGTGATATTTTCCTCTATATGTGTCAATGGGTGCATCCATTGTGTGATATTTTCCTCTATATGTGTCACTGGGTGCATCCATTGTGTGATATTTTCCTCTATATGTGTCACTGGGTGCATCCATTGTGTGATATTTTCCTCTATATGTGTCACTGGGTGCATCCATTGTGTGATATTTTCCTCTATATGTGTCACTGGGTGTATCCATTGTGTGATATTTTCCTCTATTTGTGTCACTGGGCGCATCCATTGTGTGATATTTTCCTCTATATGTGTCACTAGGTGCATCCATTGTGTGATATTTTCCTCTATATATGTCACTGGGTGCATCCATTGTGTGATATTTTCCTCTATATGTGTCACTGGGCGCATCCATTGTGTGATATTTTCCTCTATATGTGTCACTAGGTGCATCCATTGTGTGTTATTTTCCTCTATATATGTCACTGGGTGCATCCATTGTGTGATATTTTCCTCTATATGTGTCACTGGGCGCATCCATTGTGTGATATTTTCCTCTATATGTGTCAATGGGTGCATCCATTGTGTGATATTTTCCTCTATATGTGTCACTGGGCGCATCCATTGTGTGATATTTTCCTCTATATGTGTCACTAGGTGCATCCATTGTGTGTTATTTTCCTCTATATATGTCACTGGGTGCATCCATTGTGTGATATTTTCCTCTATATGTGTCACTGGGCGCATCCATTGTGTGATATTTTCCTCTATATGTGTCACTGGGCGCATCCATTGTGTGATATTTTCTCTATATGTGTCACTAGGTGCATCAATTGTGTGATATTTTCCTCTATATATGTCACTGGGTGCATCCATTGTGTGATATTTTCCTCTATATGTGTCACTGGGCGCATCCATTGTGTGATATTTTCCTCTATATGTGTCAATGGGTGCATCCATTGTGTGATATTTTCCTCTATATGTGTCACTGGGCGCATCCATTGTGTGATATCTTCCTCTATATGTGTCACTGGGTGCATCCATTGTGTGATATTTTCCTCTATATGTGTCACTGGGTGCATCCATTGTGTGATATTTTCCTCTATATGTGTCATTGGGTGCATCCATTGTGTGATATTTTCCTCTATATGTGTCACTGGGTTCATCCATTGTGTGATATTTTCCTCTATATGTGTCACTGGGTGCATCCATTGTGTGATATTTTCCTCTATATGTGTCACTGGGTGCATCCATTGTGTGATATTTTCCTCTATATGTGTCACTGGATGCATCCATTGTGTGATATTTTACTCTATATGTGTCACTGGGCGCATCCATTGTGTGATATTTTACTCTATATGTGTCACTGGGTGCATCCATTGTGTGATATTTTACTCTATATGTGTCAATGGGTGCATCCATTGTGTGATATTTTTATCTGTATGTGTCACTGGGTGCATCCATTGTGTGATATTTTCCTCTATATGTGTCACTAGGTGCATCCATTGTGTGATATTTTCCTCTATATATGTCACTGGGTGCATCCATTGTGTGATATTTTCCTCTATATGTGTCACTGGGTGCATCCATTGTGTGATATTTTCCTCTATATGTGTCAATGGGTGCATCCATTGTGTGATATTTTCCTCTATATGTGTCACTGGGCGCATCCATTGTGTGATATCTTCCTCTATATGTGTCAATGGGTGCATCCATTGTGTGATATTTTCCTCTATATGTGTCACTGGGTGCATCCATTGTGTGATATTTTCCTCTATATGTGTCACTGGGTGCATCCATTGTGTGATATTTTCCTCTATATGTGTCACTGGGTGCATCCATTGTGTGATATTTTCCTCTATATGTGTCAATGGGTGCATCCATTGTGTGATATTTTCCTCTATATGTGTCACTGGGTGCATCCATTGTGTGATATTTTCCTCTATATGTGTCACTGGGTGCATCCATTGTGTGATATTTTCCTCTATATGTGTCACTGGGTGCATCCATTGTGTGATAGTTTATGTTAAAAACTGCCCCCCCCCACAGTATCTTTCCATCATTTGCTCCTCACTGTGTGGCTTTGGCCATAGAATGGAGTGAATGGGTCAATCACTGACTCACATCATTGTATTGTAATCAAAGGACAAAACCAGGGGGTAGATTCAAAGTCTTTTAAGATCCCTGCCTTATCTCATTCAGTTGCCATCTCTTTAGCTCCCTGTTGCCTTATCTAAAAAATCCCTCCTGCACCTCATTAGCTGTTAAATACTGTAGATTAGATAAACTACAGCTGTAAAGTGTGCACAGATTATGTTAATGTTACATCATGTGAAAAATCCCCAAAATGGAAACAGAAGGTAAAAATACTAACTTTAGTTTTTCTTTTCACATGCAATTACTTTAAACAAAGAAAAAGAAAAAAACAGCAGCATGCATTTTTTAATGTGTTTATAGTGCGGTTTTATTTGTAATGCACAAGTAATCTAGTTACAGCTTAGACCGACTTGGTCTTCCAAGTACAGTCAACAGTCGCACGACCAGGGTCATCCACTGGAAGCATTTGTGGATGACCCAGGTCGAATGACAGACAGGCTGCCAAACAATGAAAGGAAAAAAAAACTTCCTGCAGTGGTAAAAGAAAACCCTGTCCCTGGTGCTGAAATGTTTTTTCAGCACAAAAGGACAACACTGCTGAACACAGCCGAGCGCCGAAAAAGGAAAAAACTCACAAGACGCTGCAGGGGAGGGGGGACTCTGTAACTGGTGCTGGCAGCACCACCGAACGCAGTCAAACTGAAGAAAAAAACACTGCGTTCGACCAGGAAAGAACACCCGTTTTGTTTTAAAAAAAATTGGGAATCAAAATTTTCACCTAAAAAATACTCAAAAAATTCCAAAACATCAATGACTAAAAAGTTTTTTTGCTACGGATCTAAAGAATACACGGTTGATTCAATAAAAAAGAAAATATATTTCACATTGAATCCTATGGGATTTGCCTGTCAAACTGAATGACTTCTCTATGGGACAATTTCCCTGTCCGCGGCATGGCGGTTTAACTATACATTCATGTACATTCATCTTTTTTTCATATAACTAGCACTAGATCGTCAGACTTTGTCAGACAAGTCCCATTAAAATGGGATAGATCGCTAGTTTGATTTAGACACACAAAATCGTCTGAAGTTGCCCAATGGAAGTTGGAGGCAGTGGACGAGGGCTAAATCTCCTGCATGTTGTGGGATTGGTTGGACGATGACGGACGACGATGAGCAATTGCATGATTGTACAAACACAGACCTAGTGGACGGCCAGCCTTACTGTGATATGTGTCTGTTTCATTTGTGCATAATATTACATGGGTGTCATTAGATGTTGTTCTTTTCTTTGTCGGTATCATTTGTTCCCGTGGTAAATATCAGCGTTTATGCTCTGCGTTTCGTAAATGTGGCCACAATGATATTCATTGGTTGAACATGGAGAGATTCTCGTGTCCTTGTCAGTAATTAATCTTTATTTTTCATTTAAGCAACCCTTTGCATCGTGAATCACACCCAAATTTCTCTGATTCTTCCACAAACTGAGTCACGTAAGTATTTAGAAACTTCTTCAAAGTTACATATCTTCAATTTTATTTTCAGAGTCGCTGCCAGAAAAAGATAACGTCTTCTTCTCTTTTTATTCCTTATTTCCTCAGAGATTTGTGACAGTCTAGTTGGAGATGATCTTAAGGAATATTACGTTTACCTTGTCACATCTGATGGCCTGATCTGTATATCTCAATGTGATGTCAATTCTGATAAATATTTCCAGTGTTATGAAGGGGGTGACTGTAGAATTCGCGACATTTCAGGACCTGAGTGCTTGTGAGTATAATAGAAATTATATATTTGGTGTGAGCGTGTCCTGCTTTTTGACTCTAGAGATTTTGAGTTGTTTCTGAACTACAACTCCCATGATTCCCTGACAATCTATTGCATTGAAAGTATTCTACAAATTGTAGGTATCAACATCAGGGGCGCAGTGAGTATGTCAGTCCTGATCTAAGCAATTTACTCCCAAAATTAGCTTTGTATCACTATTACAAGGTGATATTGCTTAACCCTTTTGCTGCAGGGGGGCGTCCTCATGTGTCACTGCTGTATGCGGAGGACGTCCCCCACACGTCGTCCCATCAGCTGGGTTTTCCTCCCTCTACTAACCTCTCCCCCTGGTGGTCTGTCTTCCTTGAAGTCACACCCTGCTTTTATAACCCCTCCCTTCACACTGACAGAAGCAATGATGTCAGTTTCAGGCGCATCCTCGGAGCAGCCAGGAGAGAGCCTGAAAGAGAGAGGGTGTCCTTCGGACCCCTCCCCCTCCCGATTGGGAGAAGGTAGAGCAAAAAGAGAGGCGTCTCAGGAAAGGTCAGTCTGACCTTTCCAGCGATGTCTCTTTTTAACCTATTAGTTAAATTGTCTTATTGTACAGCGCTGCGGAAAATGCTGGCGCTTTATAAATAAAGAATAATAATAATAATAATTAGTTGCCAGACCGTGATCCAGACTTGATCACTTGATCGTTCTTATTTTTCTTAAAAGAAATGGAATTATTTCAGCTCTGATTTCATTTGATAACATGATCCTACAGCACTTGTTTAATCACATCGCATGGCACAAGTTATAATTACTATAGATTTACTATTCTGATTTTCCCTTCAGAATTTGTGACCCATGATGCAGCATATATAATCAACACATCCTGATTCCAGAAAACCGTAAAAAAGATAAAAAAATAATGTTTCTAAATACAAAATCCCAAGTTCGTCACGGCTGTGCAGACAAACTGTGTTCCCTCTGCATTAATTGTTTTGTGAGTTCATTTATTTTTAGTATGGCTGCTTAAAAGCCAAATCATTTTGCATTGTGTTGCAGGTGTCCGCACCCAGAGAAATACATATATAGTAGTCCTCAATGTCAGGGGAGGATGCTGAAGGCGGGTGTATACGGTGGAGTTGGAGCAGCCATCGGCGTCCTTGCTATTGCCATCCTTGGTGTGGGATTACTACTGTTCAGAGCAAACAGACAAACGAAAATGTAAGAACTGCTTTAATATTTATTAACCAACATGGAGATGACCAATAACATGAATTAATTTGTTTATTAAACCCTTCACTGCGGATGACGTGTGGGGAAAGTCCAAGGAGGCTCCCACTGTATGCGGAGGACGTTCCTCACACGTCATCCGCTTACTGGAACCCCTTTAAAATACTCACTTCTCTCCTCCGGGGTCCCGGGGTGTTCTGACTTCGTTGAAGTCAGATTCTGCTTTTAAGGGCCCTCCCGACGCAAATGATTTCATCGTTTTGGACGTAATGACTAGGGATGAGCCGAACACCCCCCGAGTTCGGTTCGGGCCCGAACCCGAACTTCCCATTTGTTTGGGTCCGAACCCGATCCCGAACCCCCATGCAAGTCAATGGGGCTGAAAATTCGGTTTTTTAGAGTGCCCTCCAAGAGGGCATACAGTTGTGTTCAAAATTATTCAACCCCCACTGAAATTGAGTGTTTTGGCCAGTTTGACATTGATTTTGATCATTCAGTCATCTTGCTTACAATTAAATCAAAGAGGCACGTGTAGGTCAGACAAATATAACATAACATTTATAATGAAATAACCACAAATGTCTTTTCTGTGCTCACATCATTATCAGTTTTATTCAACCCCCAAGTGACATTCAATCTTAGTACTTAGTACAACATCCTTTTACAGTTATAACAGCTTTTAAACGTGAAGCATAGCTTGACACAAGTGTCTTGCAGCGATCTACGAGTATCTTCGCCCATTCGTCATGGGCAAAAGCCTCCAGTTCAGTCACATTCTTAGGCTTGCGCACTGTAACTGCTTTCTTTAAGTCCCACCAGAGGTTCTCAATCGGATTTAAGTCAGGTGACTGCGATGGCCACTCCAAAATGTTCCAGCCTTTAATCTGCAACCATGCTCTAGTGGACTTGGAGGTATGCTTGGAATCATTGTCCCGTTGAAAGGTCCAACGTCTCCAAAGCCTCAGGTTTGTGACAGACAGCATCACATTGTCATCCAATATCTCCTGGTACTGAAGAGAATTCATGGTACCTTGCACACGCTGAAGCTTCCCTGTACCTGCAGAAGCAAAACAGCCCCAAAGCATGATTGACCCCCCGCCATGCTTCACAGTAGGCAAGGTGTTCTTTTCTTCATAGGCCTTGTTCTTCCTCCTCCAAACATAGCGTTGATCCATGGGCCCTAACAGTTCTAATTTTGTTTCATCAGTCCACAGAACACTATCCCAAAACTTCTGTGGTTTGTCCACATGACTTTTGGCATACTGCAGTCGACTCTTCTTATTCTTTGGAGACAGCAAGGGGGTGCGCCTGGGAGTTCTGGCATGGAGGCCTTGATTACGCAGTGTGCGCCGTATTGTCTGAGCTGAAACTTCAGTACCCACATCTGACAAATCTTTTCTCAGTTCCTCAGCAGTCACACAGGGACTTTTCTCCACTCTACGCTTCAGGTAGCGCACAGCAGTCGAAGTCAGCATCTTCTTTCTGCCACGACCAGGTTACATAGTTACATAGTTACATAGTTATATAGGCTGAAAAAAGACATGCGTCCATCGGGTTCAGCCTCTCCCACATAACCTACTGCTGTTGATCCAAAAGAAGGTAAAAAACCCAGTCTGAAGCGCTCGCCAATATGCAACATACTGGGAAAAAAATCCTTCTTGACCCCAGAATGGCCTCAGATTTCTCCTTAGATCAAGAAGCTTTTACCCACATATTAAATATTATAACCCTTAATATTCTGTGTCTGCAGGAAGTCATCCAGTCATTTTTTAAAAGTCTGTACAGACTCTGACCCAACCACCTCAACAGGCAGAGAATTCCACAGCTTTATTGTTCTCACCGTAAAATAACCCTTCCTATGCTTTAAGCTAAATTTTCTTTCTTCCAGTCTAAATGGATGACCCCGTGTCCTATGTATAGACCTGTTAATGAATAGGTTATCAGACAATGGTTGATAATGGCCCCGTATATATTTATATAAGGTTATCAGATCCCCTCTAAGGTGCCGTTTCTCTAAACTAAACAGGTTTAAGCTTGTTAGTCTTTCCTCATAACTTAACCCTTCCATTCCCCTTATTAATTTAGTTGCCCGTCTCTGCACATTTTCTAGCGCTATAATATCTATTTTTAAGACCGGTGCCCAAAATTGCACGGCATATTCAAGGTGTGGCCTGACCATTGATTTATACAGAGGCAAAATTATGTTTTCATCCCGTGAGTGAACTCCCCTTTTAATGCATGCCAATACTTTGCTGGCCTTGGCGGCTGCTGTTTGACATTGCACATTGTTGCTTAGTTTGAAGTCTATGATTATTCCCAAATCCTTCTCCTGCTTGGATTTCCCTAACTCCGTACCATTTAGAGTATAAATTGCTTGTGTGTTCTTCACTCCAAAGTGCATAACTTTGCATGTATCTAGATTAAATTTCATCTGCCATTTAAGTGCCCAGTCCCCCAATCAATCTAAATCCCTCTGCAGCGAAGTAACATCCTGCTCACATTGTATTACTTTTCCTAGTTTTGTGTCATCTGCAAACACTGATACATGACTTTCAATGCCTATCTCAAGGTCATTTATAAATAAATTGAATAGCATTGGTCCTATAACAGACCCCTGAGGGACACCGCTTACCACTGGTGTCCACTGTCCATCTTGAAAATGTACCATTTATCACCACTCTCTGTACCCTATCTTTTAGCCAGTTTTCTATCCAAGAACAAGTATTTTCATCTAGACCAATTTTTCTTAATTTAAATAGTAACCTTTTGTGTGGAACTGTGTCGAAAGCTTTGGCAAAATCTAAGTAAATCACATCCACTGCGACCCCCTGATCTATACTTCTACTTACTTCCTCATTGAACGTAATTAGGTTAGTCTGACATGATCTGTGTTTCATGAAACCGTGCTGATTTTTGCCAATTACATTATACCTCCCAATAAATTCATGAATATTATCCCTTAGTAACCCCTCAAATACTTTCCAAGCCACAGATGTTAAGCTCACAGGTCTATAATTCCCAGGCACAAATTTTAAACCTTTCTTAAATATAGGGACCACGTCAGCTTTTCTCCAATCCTCTGGTACTATTCCTGAATGAAAAGAATCTTGAAAGATTAAGAACAGAGGTTTACATATTTCAACACATAGCTCTCTCAGTACTCGCGGGGGAATTCCATCTGGCCCTGGGGCTTTATTCACATTCACATTGTTTAATTTCTGCAAAACCTTAGCGTTTCAACAGTGCCCTTTGCCTTGAATTTGCGAATGATGCTTCCTATGTTCTCTCTTGGTATGTTTAACATCTTTGCAATCTTCTTATAGCCATTGCCCTTCCTGTGAAGAGTAATCACCTCTTCTCTTGTCTTCCTGGACCATTCTCTTGACTTCACCATGTTTGTAACCACACCAGTAAATGTCTAGAAGGAGCTGAGTATCACAGTCATTTTAAAGCTGCCTAATTGGTGCTTATTATGCTTTATTGCTGCTCCGTGACATCCACAGGTGTTTTCAATACCTGATTGAAAACACTTGAATGAACCTCTGTTCTTCAGAGTGGTAGTCTTTAAGGGGTTGAATAATTGTGTCAATGAAGAATTCACAAAAGAAACATTTACTACTGTATTACAAAACCAATTGATGTCATTTTAGTTGCATATGGTTCTTTAAAAAGTCCTTGTAGTATTTCATTCTGAATACAATTACAAATGTACACTAAATTCCCTAAAACCCTTTACAGCATTGGGGGTTGAATAATTTTGAACACAACTGTATATGCTACATATTTGCCATAAAAGGTGTATAGGGGTCCAGGTATTGCCCTGGGGGACAGGAAACAAGGCCAAAAAGTAAAAAAAAAAACGTTTTTAAAGGGACAGTGAGTTTTCCATGAAATAAGGGTTAAAAATAAAAATGAAAAATTCCTTCAAATATTGTGCCTAGGAGGTCCCCATAACCTGCCCGTAAAGTGGCGGATTTCTAGGATGTATAGAGACACTTAAAAACAAATAAATGACGTTTCATATGACGGTAAATGCTTTTCCTTTAATCTATCCATAAACAACTGCTTGGGGCGGCAGCCTGTATGAAAAGACATTTTAGGACGCACAGATAAAGTTTAGTGTTTTTTTGGGCTAAATTATTGTGAAACTTATGCAGGCTTTGGATGAAAGTAAAAATAGGTGCTTTAAAATTGGGCTTTTAGCGTCGGCAACAGTGCCGTCACACTGTAACCCCTCTGAGGATATGAATCTGATACAGGCGTCAATGGCAGTGCACCCAGATATTGTGCCTTTAGTGCCAGGCATGCAAGTACTATCATACAGTAACCCCTCTGTGGTATTGTGGAAGAGTGCAGGGGTGGACCATGCGGTCCTATATTGAAAAGTGTTTTTTTTTTATCTGTTAATGGGCGTCAGTGCACCCAGATATTGTGCCTTTAATGCCAGGCCATCAAGTATCATCATACAGTAACCCCTCTGTGGTATGGTGGAAGAGTGCAGGGGTGGACCATGTGGTCCTATATTGAAAAGTTTTTGATCTGGTAATGGGCGTCAGTGCACCCAGATATTGTGCCTTTGGTGCCAGGCCAGCAAGTATCATCATACAGTAACCCCTCTGTGGTATTTTAGAAGAGTGCAGGGGTGGACCATGTGGTCCTATATTGAAAAGCGTTTTTTTAACCCTTAACCCTTTTGTGGTATTGTGGAAGAGTTCAGTGCTGGAGGGTTTGTGAATGCAGAAGAGGACATCCCCTATCTATTCCATTACGGCTAGGGTCAGACTAACGCAGTATCAACGTGCGTTTAGCAGCACTAAATCACGGCCGTGCTAGCAGCAAATGACGTCCAATGCCGGGCAGCATACGAAGAACGGCCGCACAAAAGTGCAGCTGTGCAACGCAAGTGGCAAACGAACGCATTTTTTCGAGAACGTGAAACCGCTAGTACTGACGTACAGAGTGCGCTGCGTCCACTAGCGGCGTGTGTGTGTGATTAGGAGACGTCAGACGCTGCTAATGTCCGGCCAACATAACGTCCAGACACAAAAAGTGTTTTATTGATGATCCGTACAAAATCACGGACGAAAATGCGCATGGTATGACCGCTATTGCGTATTCCTTGATAAAACGAGTCCATTTATTATTATTATTATTCTTTATTTATAAAGCGCCAGCATATTCCGCAGCGCTGTACAATAAGCACAGTATAGACAGGGTTACAATACATTGAACAACATTTGACAAACAGTACAGGAGGAGATGAGGGCCCTATTCCCGTAGGAACTCACAATCTAGGAGGGTTGGGGACAATCTAGGAGTGCATTCGTTCGAACGCACTTTTTCACGGACAACGCGAAAAATACGTTAGTCTGACCCTAGCCTACTTCAGCATCAGGGAATTGATAGCTGCTGATCCAGGACTGATTCATTTTTATAAATGTCAGCCCGTCTACAGAGTCAGTGGACAGATGCACTCTTTTGTCTGTGACAAAACCTCCAGCGGCACTGAACATCCTTTCGGAAAGCACGCTAAATGAAGGGCAACCTAGTAGCTGCATAGCATATTGGCTAAATTCTGGCCAGTTATCCAATCTCAACACCCAGTAAGCCAGTGGATCATCTGCTGGAAAGGTATCCAGGTCTGCCCTTGCCCATAGGTAGTCCTGCACCATATGGTGAAGACGCTGGCAATGGGTGCCTACATTTGACGTCCCTGGGTGTCGAGGACTAAAAAAATTTAAAAATGCATCAGTCAAGTGGCCCTGGCCTTCACCGCTATTCCTCTGATCACCTGCAGCCTCAGATGCAGGTGTGTCAGCACTTGGTAATCTAACAGTGCCTGGAAAGGTGTTACACAAGTTTCGCTTTAGAGCGTCCTCAAGTTTTGTCATCCTGTGCTTCCTCTGTGCGGGCAGGATGAGCTCTGCAACATTCCCCTTGTATCGTGGATCAAGAAGGGTTGCCAACCAGTAATGATCCCTCTCCTTGATAGCACGAATCCTGGGGTACTTTAGCAGGCTTTGCATCATTAGGGAGCCCATGCAGTGTAGGTTGGAGGTGGGATTAGCTGCCGAGTCTTCCTGGTCAATGAGGATGACCGTATCGTGCACTTCCTCCTCCCAGCCACGCACAAGCCCTTCTGTTTCTGGGCACACAAAACCCTGCCTTGAGGAATCCCCACCTTCAATGCCCCCACTACTTAAATAGTCCTCCTCCTCCTCATCCTCCTCCTGTCTGATCTGAGTAGGACCCGCTGGAAAGCTGTCTGTGGAAAGACTTTGGCCCTGAGAGCTAGGGAAGGCCTCCTCTTCCTCCCGCTGCTCTGCCTCTAGAGCCACATCTATAATTCCCCACAGAGTGTGCTCCAGCAGGAACACTAAAGGAATTGTGTCACTGATGCATGCACTGTCCCTGCTCACCATCCTCGTTGCTCCTCAAATGGTGACAGTACAGTGCATGCATCCTTGATCATCAGCCACTGCGGGGGGAAAAAAAACAAGTTGACCTGAACCTGTCCTTGTGCCATACTCACACAGGTACTCGTTGATGGCCCTCTGCTGCTTGTGCAGACTGCTAATGTCGAGTTCCACCTGGTGGGCATGTCACAGATCAGACGGTTTGTGGGAAGGTGGAATTCTCTTTGAATTTCTGCCAGGCGAACGCTTGCTGGGAATGACCGTCTGAAGTGGCTTCAGACTTTTCTGGCCTGGATGAGAAGCTCTGGCAGCCCTGGGTACTTGGTTAGGAAACACTGTACCACCAGATTTAGGACGTGTGCTAGGCATGGTACATGCGTCAATTTACCCTTGCGTAGGGCGGAGAGAAGGTTTCTGCCATTATCGCAGATGATCATTCCCAGCTCAAGCTGGCGTGGTGTTAACCATCTCTGCACCTGTCCCTGCAGAGCTGACAAAATTTCTGACCCGGTGTGGCTCCTGTCCCCTAAACAAACCAGCTCAAGCACAGTATGGTATCTTTTTGCTTGAGCCATTGCGTACACCCTGTCAGGCGTCGGTTTAACTGCCACTTTGCCAGAGACAGAGAAGGAGGAGGAGGAAGAGGTGGTGGTGGTGGAGCAGACAGACCTCATACAAGCAGCTTTCTGGAGGCGTGGTGGATGAACAAGCTCCAGCACAGAGCCCCGTCTTGGATCCCTCCCAGTTGCAATCAGAGTTACCCAGTGTGCCGTGAAGGAAAAGTAACGGCCCTGTCCATGCTTGCTGGACCACGTGTCTAAAGTCACATGCACCTTGCTGCTGACTGCCTTTCCCAATGACTGGATAACATTGTCTTCCACGTGCTGGTATAGTGCTGGAATGGCCTTTTGGAACCTACCACTGTGGTACAGCGCTTTCAGCAAATTCACGGAAGGGAGCAGAGTCCACCAGCTGGAAAGGCAGCAGCTGTAATGCGAGTAATTTTGCTAAGCTGGCATTTAGACGCTGTGCTTGGGGATGGTTGGGGCTATATTTTTTCTTTCGCTGCAGCAGCTGCGGCAACGTAATCTGACTGTGTAAATCTTCAGCTACTGGGATGATGTCACATTGTGAGGAAGGACCTGCTGGTACATCCATTACTGTAGCATCATCCCTGTCGGTGGAGGTTGTAGGCAATTGCATGGCAGGACATACAGTGCGGGTAGAGACAGATGAGGAGGAGGAGGACCTACGCAAAGTTTTGCCCCAACGGGATGTGTGGCACTTGTTCATATGTCGCATCAAGCACGTGGTACCCAAGTGTCCGGTGTTTATCCCACGCTTCAGCCTCCTCTGACATAGATTACAAATAGCAACGGTGGGGTCTGCTGCACAGTTCTTAAAGAACTCCCAGACAGCAGAGTTCCTGCATCTGTTCTTTGAGACAACAGCACTCTGCACCGGAACAGCTCTGACATTTGATGCCTTGGACTGGCTAGTGCTACGGTTGGTCACATAGGATGTTGTGCCTCGTGTTTGCTGTGCCTCCTCCTCCTCACTTGATTCATCATTTTGATCTGGCACCCAGGTGGAGTCAGTGACCTCATCATCATCAATGTCATTTTCACCCCCTATCTCCTCGTCACTGGAGCCAACTTGGCAGTATGCTGCAGCTGCTGGGGCAACATGAGTGCCAGTTATTTGTGTGTCATCACTGGCACCCCCTTCCTCTAGGTTGATTATACTCCCTTGCTCAACCTCAGAGATTGAATTAGAGCACTGTACATCCTCAAGCAGCATGTCGCTCTCATTGTTGTCAAACAATTCAGCTGACTCCTCCGTGTGTTATAGCGAGGCTACGGCAAGAGTAGCTGTGGACATGGAGGCTGCATTAGATGCTTTGGCAGCTGAGGTGGACTGTAAAGCACTAGAAGCCTGGCTGGCAGAGGACTCGGAGGATGAGGATGGCCTGGTTAGCCAATCCACCAAGTCCTCTGTATGTTGCTGCTGCTTAAGACGGCCAGCACCAGTTAGAAAGGACAAGCGTGCCCCTGCAGAGGATGCACCACGTCCACCACGACCAGAGACACAGCCTCCCGACACAGGGGCTGCTTGCCCTCTTATCTGTGGCTGGGAGCATCTGCCTGTCCTTTTTGTTCTTTCAGACATGGTGAGTGATATATAGATTAATATATACAGAACTCTGATTCAACTCTGGTATAAAGATTTAAATAACTCTTGTATAACTCAGTGAGACACACGGATAGCTGGCAGCCAGTGACAAGAGACAGATCACCTTAATTCACAAATGTTTTAAAGAAATTAGTGAGCCCCAAAATACAGTGTGGTACTGTATGTATGACGAGACACAGATCACCTTAATTCCCAAGTGTTTTAAAGAAATTAGTGAGCCCCAAAAAAACTTGCTGGCTGTGTGACGAGACACAGAAGATCACCTTAATTCCCAAGTGTTTTAAAGAAATTAGTGAGCCCCAAAATACAGCGTGGTACTTTTTGTATGACGAGACACAGATCACCTTAATTCACAAGTGTTTTAAAGAAATTAGTGAGCCCCAAAATACAGCGTGGTACTGTTTGTATGACGAGACGCAGATCACCTTAATTCACAAGTGTTTTAAAGAAATTAGTGAGCCCCAAAAATAATTGCTGGCTGTGTGATGAGACCCAGAAGATCACCTTAATTCACAAATGTTTTAAAGAAAGTTGTAAACCCCAAAAAAACTTGCTGGCACAGCACCACCTCTTCCTCCTCCTCCTCCTTTTCTGTCTCTGGTGAAGTGGCAGTTAAACCGACGCGTGGCAGGGGCTACGCAATGGCTCAAGCAAAAAGATGCCATACTGTGCTTGAGCTGTTTGTTTAGGGGACAGGAGCCACACCGGGCCAGAAATTCTGTCAGCTCTGCAGGGGCAGGTGCAGAGATGGTTAACACCATGCCAGCTTCAGCTGGGAATGGTCATCTGTGATAATGGCAGCAACCTTCTCTGCCCTACGCCAGGGTAAGTTGACGCATGTACCATGCCTAGCACACGTCCTAAATCTGGTGGTACAGCATTTCCTAACCAGGTACCCAGGGCTGGCACAGCTTCTCAGCCAGGCCAGTAAAGTCTGCAGCCACTTCAGACGGTCATTCCCAGCAAGTGTTCGCCTGGCAGAAATTCAAAGAGAATTCTACCTTCCCACAAACTGTCTGATCTGTGACATGCCCACCAGGTGGAACTCGACATTAGCAGTGCTGCAGCATCTGCACAAGCAGCAGAGGGCCATCAATGAGTACCTGTGTGAGCATGGCACAAGGACAGGTTAAGGTCAACTTGTTTCTCCCCCCGCAGTGGCTGATGATCAAGGATGCATGCACTGTACGATCACCATTTGAGGAGGCAATGAGGATGGTGAGCAGGGACAGTGCATGCATCAGTGACACAATTCCTTTAGTGTTCCTGCTGGAGCACACTCTGCGGGGAATTATAGAAGTGGCTCTAGAGGCAGAGTAGCAGGAGGAAGAGCAGGCCTTCCCTAGCTCTCAAGGCCCCAGTCTTTACACAGACAGCATTCCTGCGGGTCCTCAGATCAGACAGGAGGAGGATGAAGAGGAGGAGGAATATTTAAGTAGTGGGTGCATTGAAGGTGGGGATTCCTCAAGGGAGGGTTTTGTGTGCCCAGAAACCCAAGGACTAGTACGTGGCTGGGAGGAGGAAGTGCATGATGGGGTCATCCTCATTGACAAGGAAGACTCGGAAGCTAATGCCACCTCCAACCTATGCTGCATGGGCTCCCTTATCCTGCAAAGCCTGGTAAAGGACCCCAGGATTCGTGCTATCAAGGAGAGGGATCAGTAATGACTGGTTGGCAACCCTTCTTGATCCACGATACAAGAGTAAAGTTGCAGAGCTCATCCTGCCCGCACAGAGGGAGGACAGGATGAAACAACTTGAGGACGCTCTAAAGCGACATTTGTTTAACACCTTTCCAGGCACTGGTAGGTTACCAAGTGATGACACAGGTGCTTCTGAGGCTGCGTATGATCAGAGGAAGAGCAGTGAAGGCCGGGGCCGCTTGACTGATGCCTTTTTAATTTTTTTTAATCCACGACGCCCAGGTACGTCAAATGTAGGCACCCATTGCCAGCGTCTTCACCATATGGTGCAGGACTACCTAGGGGCAAGGGCAGACCTGGATACCTTTCCAGCAGATGATCCACTGGCTTACTGGGTGTTGAGATTGGATCACTGGCCAGAAATTAGCCAATATGCTATGCAGCTACTAGGTTACCCTTCATCCAGCGTGCTTTCTGAAAGGACGTTCAGTGCCGCTGGAGGTTTTGTCACAGACAAAAGAGTGCATCTGTCCACTGACTCTGTAGACCGGCTGACATTTATAAAAATGAATCAGTCCTGAATCAGCAGCTATCAATCCCCTGATGCTGACGTAACTGAATAGATCAGGGATCTCTTCTGCATTCCAAAAACCTCCACCACTGCACTCTTCCACAATCCCACAAAGGGGTTAAAGTGGCACTTGCTGCCACCAAAGGCAAAATATTTGGGTGAACTGACGCATGTACCAGATTCATATCATTTTAATATTTGACCACAGGGTCCAACCCTGCACTCTTCCACAATACCACAAAGGGGTTACGGTGTGAAGGCACTTGCTGTCACCAAAGGCAAAATATTTGGGTGCACTGACGCCTGTACCAGATTCATATCATTTTAATATTTGACTGCAGGGTCCAACCATGCACTCTTCCACAATACCACAGAGGGGTTACGGTGCAACGGCACTGTTGCCGACTCTAAAGGCCCAATTTTAAAGCACCTATTGTTACTTTCATCCAAAGCCTGATTAAGTTTCACCATAATTTAGCCAAAAAAAATCACTAAACTTGTTCTGCGTGTCCTAAAACGTCTCCTCTTTTCATACAGGCTGCCGCCCCAGGCAGTTGTTTATGAATAGATTAAAGGAAAAACATTTACCGTCATTTGAAATGTCATTTTTTAGTTTTTAAAAGTTTCTATACATCCTACAAATCCGCCACTTCACGGGCAGGTTATGGGGACCTCCTAGGCACGATATTTGAAGGAATTTTTCATTTTTATTCTTAACCTTTAATTCATGGAAAACTCACTGTTCCTTTAAAAACTTTTTTTTTTTTACTTTTTGTCCTTGTTTCCTGTCCCCCAAGGCACTACGCGGACCCCCATACAACCTTTATGGCAAATATCTTGCATATATGCCCTCTTGGAGGCCACTCTAAAAATCTAACTTTCGAGTCCCATTGACTTGTTGCATTGAGTTTGGTTCGTGTTCGAGTTCGAACTCGAACTTTTGAAATTGTTCGCGTTTGAATGCGAACCGAACACGGGGGTGTTCGGCTCATCACTAGTCTCCACGTCAATGAGCAGCCTGATCGAGCAAGACTGCAATCGCCCAAAATTACCTTGAAGTCAGCCCTTGCTGTGGGTCTTCCGTCGCCCACAGATATTATCATGCATGGGCATGATGATGTCAGAAACAGGGGGTCCCCTTCTGCCTGGACATCCCATTGCTGGAGATAAAGGGGTCCTTTAGATGGTGAGGTGCCTGGCCATTCCAATGATAACAAAAATGACCATGCACAGTGTAAAATATTACATATTTTGTATACCAGTTTCTGGTCATCATGCCTAGCTCCTAGCTGATGAGGGTCCAACAAACCCGATACAGCGCTGTCCTAGGAGTGGCTTTGAACAGTTGCATAACCTTATCTCTGCTAGAAAGCCAAGGTGTGGCATGGCATGGATTTTAGGGTTCTGTGTAATAACAGGTCCAGGATGCAAAAAAGTGAGACAGATGTCATTTGCATATCCTACCCAGAATTCCTTGCTGCATATGGGGAATGTGACACAGGGGCTCTGGGATGCAATTCTTTCAATTGCTGTGATGTGCAAGTGGCTTCTGCAATATTAAACTATATATATATATATATATATATAATCTCCAATCCCTCGAGCACAACACTTTAGGTATCAGTTGCCGCGGTGCTGAATCCCAAAAAAGTGTATACAGACCAAAAATGGGAGCACTCACGGACTTGTAGAAATAAAACTTTCAAGTTTATTCAACGATTCATAAAATTCCTGAAAGATTTATTTCTACAAGTCCGTGAGTGCTCCCATTTTTGGTCTGTATATGTATATATATATATATTTATATATATATATAATATATATATAATCTCCAATCCCTCGAGCACAACACTTTAGGTATCAGTTGCCGCGGTGCTGAATCCCAAAAAAGTGTATACAGACCAAAAATGGGAGCACTCACGGACTTGTAGAAATAAAACTTTCAAGTTTATTCAACGATTCATAAAATTCCTGAAAGATTTATTTCTACAAGTCCGTGAGTGCTCCCATTTTTGGTCTGTATATGTATATATATATATATTTATATATATATATAATTACAAAATCAAAATATTTATTTTTCTATCTTGAAAAGCAACAACATTTTCAACAAGTGAATAATAATGCTCTAATAACTCACCTACCTCACTTCCCAACTCGTGAAGGTGTTAAAGGGACACTTACACACCCTGACCACTTTAGCCTTTTAAAGTGGTCAGGCTGTGTGGAGTCTCCGCCACCCCTCCCTCCTGCCTGGTTTGGCAGAAAATACTTGGAGAAGCAAATGAGTTTACGTGTCACCAGGCAGCCGGGTTTGTGAGTTTCCCAGCTGCTGGTCACGAGATTGGTCGCCAATGATGTCATCATGAATAGCATGCAGACATCATCATCTCTCAGCTGTCCGCATGCAGCTCCATTTCATCGCACAGCTCAGGCCCTTTGAAACGTGTGTATAAAAGTATGCAAGTTCCAAGTGATGCGCAGCGCAATTTGCGTATCCTACACAACGCACTAGGCTTAGTTAAGAAGCAGAAACTTCTGCATTTCAGGAGTCCTGACGGGGACAGGCAGCTCGTGCCGAGGGATACAAGGTTAGTATCATCAGCTAAAAAGAATAATAGATGCAGTCAGCAAGATCTATTATTTAAAAGCAAAAAATGGGCGATTCATTTTCATTAGAAGGTTCCTTTGAAAGATGTAGTTTCAGAACACGTTAAAACTTGTCCTAAATTTGGGTGTTGTGTCACTGATTCGTTTTTTCACTGTCCTGATTTCTTGCAGAAAGGAGACTTTAGAAAGGGAACATCTTGAAAAGTGGTATGAAGGAGATGGTGATGACTGGGGTGATCAAGAAGGCTTTAACTCCATAAACTTCAATGATGAAGATGCTGGTATGTCTGGGATACCGGGAGACAATATGTCACTGGCACGATTGCGTTTTAAAATGAAATTCATATAATACAACCTTACACACTATTATAGTGACACAAATTGTATTCTGATAATAATTTATTTCTTATCTTCCTGGCCACTTTGACTTTTATCTCATATACTCAGTTAGACATGTGCACGGCAGTATTTTTCATTTCAGATCGTTTCGGATCTTTTCGGTCCGTTGGATTTCGTTTCAAATCAATTTTCTATTTGTTTCGGATCATTTCGATTCGTTCTTTCGGACCGATTCGAAATTTCAGAAGGCCGAGTATCATTTTCGGAAATGCTTCCGAAAACGAAAAATGGTGAATTTTCGGACGAATTTGAATTCGGACAAAACGAAACGCACATGTCTACTCACAATCATATATTTCACAATATCTGGCCCTGCTATCTCCTGCATTTTTTTGGAGAGCTGATGTCAGTTTGCCCATTTTTCACCAACCCTCCACTCTAAGAATCTGGAAGATTCTGATATCAGGAGAGCTACGAGCCACTTCCTGGTGCTGCACCGCATGCACACATACTTGGAGTTGCTGAGCAGCTCTATTCTAGGGACCTGCTATATAGAGCCAGCATATCTTTGTATAGTATGTCCCAGACTGGAGCTACACAGAGTCGCCCATCGTGTTCCTCGCGGTGCTGCAACGATCAGAGTGTTGATGGGCACTGGGCAGCAGAACCCATCCAGAGTGTTCGGGAGGTAAGTACTTCTGAAAATTGGAAAAGTCTAGATCTTACAGATTTCAGAAATCCAGATAAGGAATGCCTAAACTGTACACCGGTCAGCCACATCATTAAAATCATCTGTCTAATATTGTATCCCTCCCATAGTATCAAAACAGCTCTGATGAGTCGAGGTATGATCTTTGAAAGACCACTGGAGATATAAGTACAAAATCTGAATTTTGGGCACCCAAGCATAGCTGTAAACAGGGGCTATTTATTGAGACATCAGACAGTCACTCAACATTTCGATTCAATCAAGAAACCTATGCCAAGTACAGACAAACCCACCATAAACTACCTTATATATCCAACATCATTAAAACAACGAGTCATAATTAAACACACATATACTTACAATATAATGAACATGGGCCCTGGAGGAGCATCTCAGGACTGATGATCCCCATCGAGAATGCGTTAGTACACTGATCAGTGTCTGCAAACGCTCATGTGCCGGGCAGTGCCCAGTTCTTTCATCCAGAAAGCCACGTGACGTAGGCGCATTTGACTATAGTCACCGCCTCAGGGAGGGAACGGTATGTGGTCAATGGCCATGACCATGAGTATACCATGAGTAGAATGTATTGTGTTTATGTTCTGTGTGTCGTTTAAGAGTTATTCTTGTTTCATCCGGAAGCTTTTATATTGTAAAATATCGTTCCGAACATCGGAAAGGGATGAATACATCTGATGGTTCCAAAATTCCGACTTGGTCCGATATCAAAATAGCAGAAGTTTACGATATTCCAAATTGGTTGATTCTGATTATTTCAGAATCCGAAAATTTTGGATTCATAAACATTTTTTTGCCTGTGCACATTTCTACCAATTGTCTCACCATGTCTTCAAGGTGCTCAGTGTTGCTTTGCTTTTTTTCACTTTACTTCTTCTCTCAGCAGATGGTGTCAAGAATGACTCTGGTAAGGAAAACTTTAAACCATCACTGGAAAACATTGACACAACTATTCAGGTAAATAATGATGACACAAACCCCTTAATGTCTTCATTTGGTAAATTTCTTTAAAATAGTATGTGCTAAACTCTGATACTTTGGGTTGGTCTGATGTAGCGACGGACTCATACAATGTACAACCACCAATATTTTTTTCTGTTTTCCTAAATTTATTTTTTAAATTTGACTCATTATGCTGGAGCTCTGCCGGGAGGCAGGTGGGCTTAAATGCCACGGGGCAGCATAGCGCGTCACGCTGCTTTTTGACACTCCTACGGCCTTCCTTGTTTCCCTGCATGGGCAATCAACGGCATTGGCTGCAGGGAAACTGACAGAAATCAGGCAGCCATGCTGCAACCAATGACGCTGATTGGGGAGATGCTGATCTGCTTGAGCAAGTCAAACCAATCACAAAGCATTTGTGACAAAAGATTAAAAAGAAAAAAACTTTATTAAGGCACAAAGCCAAAAATTAAGAACCAAATACAATATGATCACATTGGACAAACACACAAAAGGTAAAAGGTATTCAATTAACTTTAAAGGCCCAAATTTCTCATCCAATTCAGCTAGTACTATATACGTTGGAGAGATAAAGCTGAATAGCAATAGGGAGCCAGAGAACACATAAAGGAATTGGAGCAGAAACCCTTAGTATAGATCTATGTATATGTATATAGCCCCTGAAACAATCTGCAGTATTAGAGGGCATATGAACCAAAAAATCACCTTTGTGATGCACTATCACAGCAATGGTCTGTCAGAAGGCACTTGGAAACATGCCGCCCATACAATGGTTAATGACAATAGCAATGCCACAAATAGTAAGCAAAAAATCACAGAATGAGGGAGATTTGGGGGTAAGGGTTAGCTGCCCACAATAGAAGGCACATCCGACGCGCGTTTCGCCTTGCACAGGCTCGTCAGGAGTGCTGGGAATGTGAATGAAGTATGCATGTACATTTAAACCCACTTACAAAAGGTGGGACCCATAATTAGCCAATCAGAATGGTTGGATGTGATTGTTGTGTGGTAATGCTGAACAGCTGGCTGATTGGCATAAGGCTCATCCGATCCAACAACGGCATTAACTGGTGGTCATAGTAACTTATGCATAAGAGCCAATAATTAGGCAATGACGTGAATGACAGCCGCTTCCTCCAATGGGGTGATTGCATAGCATTGTGTGATGCCGAACAGCATATTTTATTAAATTTAACTCATTATGCTGGGGCTCTGCCGGGAGGCAGGTGGGCTTAAATGCCACGGGACAGCATAGCGCGTCACGCTGCTTTTTGACACTCCTACGGCCTTCCTTGTTTTCCTGCATGGGCAATCGACGGCATTGGCTGCAGGGGAACTGATGGAAATCAGGCAGCCCCGCTGCAACCAATGACTCTGATTGGCTGCTAGGAAGGGAGGTTGGCTGCAGGAGGGCCAGACAGTCACGAGGCGTGCTATGCCACTGTGCGTTGTTTATGCTATGCCACCTGTCAAGAGGACAGCATAGTCCGTCACATAGTGTTAAGGGTTAAAAGCCCTATATGCTTTTTAGTCAGTGTGTATATTTCGTTAGAAGTCACAACTCTTTGAGCTTAAACCTTTTTCGTGTCACAGAGTGATGGATAATATTATGGTATGTCTCCCCACTGACTCTATCCTAAAAGGATTATATTCAGCTTTGATTAAATTATCTGAAGCTGATCATCCAGTGCTTTTACAATGTGATGCATCTGATTATCTGTATGGGCACTGCCTGTGCATGTGTCTATCTGCAGATGCCGACAAACCAGAAGAGCGTTGAGGGAGACCATGTAACAGGCATGACAAAGTCACTCTGGGCTAAGAAATATATAGGGAAATAACCACTCTAGTCACCCCAACAATTTTTAGAGTGTTCTTTTAATTGGGTAGAGAGCTAATTGCATGTTTTTGGTAGTGAAAGGTAATCGTAATACATTGAAAAGCACTTGTTGGCATTTAAAACCCATTTTTCATACCTTTTTTAAAGCAAGATTAGTGTGCCTCCTGTGAAGAAATGTAAACCACTCCTGTTACAATGTATTACCTATGTTAAAGAAACTACAAAGACCAGACCCCACCATTAGGGATGAGCCGAACACGCCCGAGTTCGGTTCGTATTCGAACCCGAACTTTCCAAATGTTCGAATCCGAACCCAAACTCAAACTCAATACAAGTCAATGGGGATGAAAATTCCGTTTTTAGAGTGCCCTCCAAGAGGGCATATATGCTAGATATTTGCCATAAAAGGTGTATGGGGGTCGGGGTAGTGCCCTGGGGGACAGGAAACAAGGACAAAATGTTTAAAAAAAAATTTTTTTAAAGGGACAGTGAGTTTTCTATGAACTAAGGGTTAAATAAAAACGAAAAATTCCTTCAAATATCGTGCCTAGGAGGTCCCCATAACCGGCCAATGAAGTTTTGGATTTCTAGGATGTATAGAAACACTTAAAAACAAAAAAAATAAGTTTCAAAAGACTGTAAATGCTTTTCCTTTAATCTATCCATAAACAACTGCTTGGGGCGGCAGTCTGTATGAAAAGAGGAGACATTTTCGGATACGCAGAAAAAGTTTAGTGATTTTTTGGCTAAATTATTGTTAAACTTATGCAGGCTTTGGATGAAAGTAACAATAGGTGCTTTAAAATTGGGCCTTTAGCGTCGGCAACAGTGCCGTCACACCGTAACCCCTCTGAGGATATGAATCTGATACAGGCGTCAGTGGCAGTGCACCCAAATATTGTGCTTTTGGTGCCAGGCCTGCAAGTACTATCATACAGTATCCCCTCTGTAGTATTGTGGAAGAATGCAGGGGTGGACCATGTGGTCCTATATTGAAAAGATATGATTCTGGTAATGGGCATCAGTGCACCCAGATATTGTGCTTTTGGTGCCAGACTGCCAGGCCAGCATGTACTATCATACAGTAACCCCTCTGTAGTATTGTGGAAGAATGAAGGGGTGGACCTTGCGGTCCTATATTAAAAAGATATGCATCTGGTAAAGGCGTCAGTGCACCCAGATATTGTGCTTTTGGTGCCAGGCCAGCAAGTGCATTCCTACAGTAACCCCTCTGTAGTATTGTGGAAGAATGCAGGGGTGGACCATGTGGTCCTATATTAAAAAGATATGCATCTGGTAAAGGCGTCAGTGCACCCAGATTTTGTGCTTTTGGTGCCAGACTGCCAGGCCAGCATGTACTATCATACAGTAACCCCTTTGTAGTATTGTGGAAGAGTGCAGGGTTGGACCCTGTGGTTCAAAAGTTTAAAATTATATAAATATGGCACAGGCGTCAGTGCAGCCAAATAATGTGCCTTTCATGGCAGAAAGTTTATTCACACCGTAACCCTTTTGTGGTATTGTGGAAGAGTTCAATGCTGGAGGTTTTGTGAATGCAGAAGACATCCCCGATATATTCTGTTACGTCAGCATCAGGGGATTGATAACTGCTGAAAATGGACTGATTCATTTTTATAAATGTCAGCCGGTCTACAGAGTCGGTGGACAGACGCACTCTTTTGTGTGTGACAAAAACTCGAGCGGCACTGAACGTCCTTTCAGAAAGCACGCTAGATGAAGGGCAACCTAGTAGCTGCATAGCATATTGGCTAAATTCTGGCCAGTGATCCAATCTCAACACCCAGTAAGCCAGTGGATCATCTTCTGGAAAAGTATCCAGGTCTGCCCTTGCCCCTAGGTAGTCCTACACCATAAGGTGAAGACGCTGGCAATGGGTGCCGACATTTGACGTCCCTGGGCGTCGTGGACTAAAAAAAATTAAAAAATGCATCAGTCAAGTGGCCCTGGCTTTCATCACTATTCCTCTGATCATCCGCAGCCTCAGAAGCATGTGTGTCATCACTTAGTGTTACACAAGTGTCGCTTTAGAGCGTCCTCAAGTTTTTTCATCCTGTGCTCCCTCTGTGCGGGCAGGATGAGCTCTGCAACTTTACCCTTGTATCGTGGATCAAGAAGGGTTGCCAACCAGTAATGATCCCTCTCCTTGATAGCACGAATCCTGGGGTCCTTTAGCAGGCTTTGCATTATAAGGGAGCCCATGCAGCGTAGGTTGGAGGTGGCATTAGCTTCCGAGTCTTCCTGGTCAATGAGGATGACCATATCGTGCACTTCCTCCTCCCAGCCACGCACTAGCCCTTGTGTTTCTGGGCACACGAAACCCTCACTTGAGGAATCCCCACCTTCAATGCCCCCACTACTTAAATATTCCTCCTCATCCTCCTCCTGTCTGATCTGAGTAGGACTCGCTGGAATGCTATCTGCGGAAAGACTGGGGCCTTGAAAGCTAGGGAAGGCCTCCTCTTCCTCCCGCTGCTCTGCCTCTAGAGCCACATCTATAATTCCCTGCAGAGTGTGCTTCAGCAGGAACACTAAAGGAATTGTGTCACTGATGCATGCACTGTCCCTGCTCACCATCCTCTTGCCTCCTCAAATGGTGATAGTACAGTGCATGCATCCTTGATCATCAGGCACTGCGGGGGGGGACCAAGTTGACCTGAACCTGTCCTTGTGCCATACTCACACAGGTACTCGTTGATGGCCCTCTGCTGCTTGTGCAGATGCTGCAGCATTGCTAATGTTGAGTTCCACCTGGTGGGCATGTCACAGATCAAACGGTTTGTGGGAAGGTGGAATTCTCTTTGAATTTCTGCCAGGCGAACGCTTGCTGGGAATGACCATCTAAAGTGGCTGCAGACTTTTCTGGCCTGGCTGAGAAGCTCTGGCAGCCCTGGGTACTTAGTTAGGAAACGCTGTACCACTAGATTTAGGACGTGTGCTAGGCATGGTACATGCGTCAATTTACCCTTGCGTAGGGCGGAGAGAAGGTTGCTGCCATTCCCAGCTGAAACTGGCGTGGTGTTAACCATCTCTGCACCTTGCCCTGCAGAGCTGGCAATTTCTGGCCCGGTGTGGCTCCTGTCCCCTAAACAAACCAGCTCAAGCACAGTATGGCTTCTTTTTGCTTGAGCCATTGTGTAGACCCTGTCAGGCGTCGGTTTAACTGCCACTTCGCCAGAGACACAGAAGGAGGAGGAGGAAGAGGGAGAGGTGGTGGTGGAGCAGACAGACCTCATACAAGCAGCTTTCTGGAGACGTGTTGGATGAACAAGCTCCAGCACAGAGCCCCGTCTTGGATCCCTCCCAGCTGCAATCAGAGTTACCCAGTGTGCCGTGAAGGAAATGTAATGACCCTGTCCATGCTTGCTGGACCACGTGTCTAAAGTCACATGCACCTTGTTGCTGACTGCCTTTCCCAATGACTGGATAATATTGTCTTCCACGTGCTGGTATAGTGCTGGAATGGCCTTGCCTGAAAAGTAATGGCGTTTTGGAAGCTGAAACTGTGGTACAGCACATTCAGCAAATTCACGGAAGGGAGCAGAGTCCACCAGCTGGAAAGGCAGCAGCTGCAATGCGAGTAATTTTGCTAAACTGGCATTTAGACGCTGTGCTTGGAGATGGTTGGGACTATATTTTTCCTTACGCTGCAGCAGCTGCGGCAACATAATCTGACTGCATAACTCTTCAGCTGATGGGATGCTGTCACATTGTGAGGAAGGACCTGGTACATCCATTACTGTAGCATCATCCCTGTCAGTGGAGGTTGTAGGCAATGACATGGCAGGACATAAAGTGGGGGTAGAGACAGATGAGGAGGAGGAGGACCTACGCAAAGTTTTGCGCCAACGGGATGTGTGGCAGGTGTTCATATGTCGCCTCAAGCACGTGGTACCCAAGTGTCCGGTGTCTTTCCCACGCTTCAGCCTCATCTGACATAGATTACAAATAGCAACGGTGGGGTCTGCAACACATTTCTTAAAGAACTCCCAGACAGCAGAGTTCCTGAATGTGTGCTTTGAGACAACAGCGCTCTGCACCGGAGCAGCTCTGACATCTGATGCTTTGGACTGGCTAGTGCTACGGTTGGTCATAGAGGACATTGTGCCTTGTGTTTGCTGTTACTCCTCCACCTCCTCCCCCGATTCCTCTGTTCGATCTGGCACCCAGGTGGAGTCAGTGACCTCATCATCAATGTCATCTTCACCCCCTATCTCCTCGTCACTGGAGCCAATTTGGCAGTATGCTGCAGCTGCTGGGGCAACATGAGTGCCAGTTATTTGTGTGTCATCACTGGCACCCCCTTCCTCTAGGTTGATTATACTCCCTTCCTCAACCTCAGAGATTGAATCAGAGCACTGTACTTGCTGCGCATCCTCATGATCCTAAAAACATCTAAAAACACATAGATTACAGGATCAGAAACAACATGGGTTTACATCAGGGAGATCATGCCAAACTAATCTTATTGATTTTTTTGATTGGGTAACAAAAATAATAGACACATGTGGTGCAGTAGACATTGCTTATTTAGATTTCAGTAAGGCTTTTGATACTGTTCCGCATAGAAGGCTTATCAATAAATTGCAATCTTTGATCTTGGATATTGTTGACTGGATTAGGCAGTGGCTGAGTGACAGACAACAGAGGGTTGTGGTAAATGGAGTTTATTCGGCGCAAGGTCTTGTTACCAGTGGGGTACCTCAGGGGTCAGTACTTGGACCCATTCTCTTTAATATTTTTATTAGTGATATTGCAGAAGGTATTAATGGAAAAGTATGTCTTTTTGCTGATGACACAAAGAGGAGGGATCAGCCAAATGACAAATGATTTAGGTAAACTAAAAAAATGGTCGGAGTTGTGGCAATTGAGTTTTAATGTGGATAAGTGCAAGATAATGCACCTGGGACGTAAAAACCCAAGGGCTGAATATAGAATATTTGATACAGTCCTAACCTCAACATCTGAGGAAAGGGATTTAGAGGTCATTATTTCAGAGGATTTAAGGGTAAGTAGTCAATGTAATAGAGCAGCAGGAAATGCTAGCAGAATGCTTGGTTGTGTAGGGAGAGGTATTAGCAGTAGGAAAAGGGAAGTGCTCATGCCACTGTACAGAGCACTGGTACAGAGCACTGGTGAGACCTCACTTGGATCAACAGCAGTAGGTTATGTGGGAGAGGCTGAACCCGATGGACGCATGTCTTTTTTCAGCCTATATAACTATGTAACTATGTAACTATGTAGTACTGTGTGCAGTACTGGAGACCGTATCTCCAGAAGGATATAGACATCTTAGAGAGAGTTCAGAGAAGGGCTACTAAAATGGTGTATGGCTTGAAGGAGAAAAGTTACCAGGAAAGGCTTAATGATCTTAACATGTACAGCTTGGAAAAAAGACGAGACAGAGGAGATATGATAGAAACATTTAAATACGTAAAGGGAATCCACAAGGTAGAGGAAGGGAGTATATTTAAAAGGAAACAAAATAGCAAAACAAGAGGACATAGTCTTAGATTAGAGGGGCAAAGGTTTAAAAGTAACATCAGGAAGTATTATTTTACTGAGAGGGTGGTGGATACATGGAACAGTCTTCCAGTAGAAGTGGTAGAAGCCAAAACAGTAATTGAATTTAAGCAAGCATGGGATAGGCATAAGGCTATCCTAAACAAAAGATAAATCCAGGTAAAGTATCCATGTAATTGGGCAGACTAGATGGGCCGAAAAGGTTCTTATCTGCCGACATTTTTCCATGTTTCTATGTTTCTATGTCACTGTCATTGTAGTCAAATAATTCAGCTGACTCCTCCGTGTGTGATAGCGAGGCTACGGCAGGAGTAGCTGTGGTCATGGAGGCTGCATTAGATGCTTTGGCAGCTGAGGTGGACTGTAAAGCACTACAAGCCTGGCTGGCAGAGGATGAGGATGGCCTGGTTAGCCAATCCACCAAATCCTCAGTATGTTGCTGCTGCTTAAGACGGCCAGCACCAGTTAGAAAGGACAAGCGTGCCCCTGCAGAGGATGCACCACGTCCACCACGACCAGAGGCACAGTCTCCCGACACAGGGGCTGCTTGCCCTCGTATCTGTGTCTGGGAGCATCTGCCTGTCCTTTTTGTTCTTTCAGACATGATGAGTGATATATAGATTAAATATATACAGAACTCTGATTCAACTCTGGTATAAAGATTAAAGATTTCCAGAACTCTGGTATAACTCCGTGTGACACCCTGATAGCTGGCAGCCAGTGACAAGACACAGATTACAATTCCCTCCTATAAATCAGTGTGACCCCTGATGGGTGGCAGTGAGAAGCCACAGATTACAAATCTCAGAAACCTCCTATAAATCAGTGTGACCCCTTGATGGGTGGCAGTGAGAAGCCACAGATTACAAATCTCAGAAACCTCCTATAAATCAGTGAGACCCCTTGATGGGTGGCAGTGAGAAGTAGACATGTGCACATCACAAAATTTAGTTTTGAACAAATGGATTAGTCCTAAGGCTAGGGTCAGATGAGCGCATTTTTTGACTGATGTAGCAGGGAAAATAAATTACAATGAAAAAACATTCTGTCCGTCAAAAATGCTTGACGTATAAATGCAGTCCGTCTGACCACGCTCCATCACTCACACACAAAGCTATGCAGACGTTGTGGATGAGGCGCACTCCGCACGTCCGTTCTAGCAGTATTACGTCTTGCCTAACATGCGTCCGTTTGCAGCCTCCGTCAGCCCTCACACTTCTCTGCGGACGTACTTCGTGTGTGGGGCTCCATTTAACACAATTGTATGCTATCACGGACGTTAACACTGCGCTCCTCTGACCCCAGCCTAAAACGCAATTTATTTAGTTGCTAAAGAAATTCGTTTTCAGTTCTTTAGTATGAAAACGAATTTCATTCATCTGAAAACCAGCGGATACAATTAATATCGTAGTGGTGGCTCCTCAGAGGGCTGAGATTGGCTGCTTGTTACAGTATCTCTCACTCTCAGCACAAAGTGTCAGGCAAAGCTGTTACAGTAACTGACTGCTGCTCATCACAGCGCTCAGACTTTCAGCAAAACTAGTAAATAATATTTTTAAATATAAGAGGTTATAACAATATTATATCTTTGTTTTACTGAAACTCTGAGCGCTATGATGAGCAGCAGTCAGTTACTATAACAGCTGAGCCTGATACATTGTACTGAGAGATAATGTAACAAGCAGCCGATCTCAGAGCTCACAACCACTGCATTTAAAGGGCTCAAAAAAAATGCTACTCTCTATATAATGTATAGAACATCCTCCTGCATTTTTAATACCCTTCTTTGTATAATGCATAGAACATCCTCTTGCATTAATACCCCTCTCTTTTTAATGTATATAACATCCACCTGCATTAATACCCCTCTCTGTATAATGTATAGAACATCCTCCTGAATTAATGTCCCTCTCTGTATAGAACATCCTCCTCAATTTATACCCCTCCCTGTATATATTAATGCGCTCCTCATTGCTGGTCTTCTTCACTCAATATAATATTACAAAAAGAACTGAAACTAAAATGTAATGCATTTTCCTTTCGTTTCTTTTGTTTTTTGGACCAGGCAGTTTCGTATCTCTTGAGTCATACGAAAACTAAATTATCCCAAAATTTGGACGAAATCGTTTAGTACTAAAACTAATGCACATGTCTAGTGAGAAGCCACAGATTACAAATCTCAGAAACCTCCTATAAATCAGTGAGATCCCCTGATGAGTGGCAGCCACACACAGAATATAACAATTCTCAAATATTTTGTAGAAATTAGTGACCCCCAAAATACTTGCTGGCAGTGACAAGACACAGAAGATCACCTCAATTCCCAAATGTTTTGTAGAAATTTGTGACCCCCAAAAAACTTGCTGGGAATGAAAAGACAAAGAACCTCAATTCCCAGATATTTGGTAGAAATGAGACCCCCCCAGTAGCGTGGCAGACCGGCAGTAAGCACACACAACCGCAATCTCTTATGAAATCTCATATTTGCCCAATCAGGACTCTGAGCCGTGATTGGCATACTGTTGACCTGTCTTGCACCAGACCTGTGGTCAGGTGCAAGGCTGTAGCCAATTACGAGCTGCAGGCCAGTGTAAAAGTGCATTGTGGGCCATTGTGGTGCATTGTGGTCGAACTTGCTCCAAACACCCGGAAATGATTGGAGTTCGCGAGCAAAACGAACAGGCTAAGTTCGGTCCGAACTCTGAACCGTCCGAACCGAACAGCTCATACCTACCCACCATCACCGTAACAAAAAACTCAACAAACTTTACTGCCACATTCCAGCAGCCAGGGAGAGGGCAGAATACAGGGAGAGCTCTGGGGTCACTCAAGGCTGTGCGGAGATAAGATTCAGGGGGTTATAATGAGTGAATATCCCTGTACAGTACAGATACAAGGTGTTGCTGTAAGTTCCATACACAGGCATTATGCAGCACCTACAGATACAAGGTGTTGCTGTAATTCCCACAAACAGTCATTATGCAGCACAGATACAAGGTGTTGCTGTAATTGCTATACACAGGCATTATGCAGCACATACAGATACAAGGTGTTACTGTAATTGCCATACACAGGCATTATGCAGCACATACAGATACAAGGTGTTGCTGTAATTGCTATACACAGGCATTATGCAGCACATACAGATACAAGGTGTTGCTGTAATTGCCATACACAGGCATTATGCAGCACATACAGATACAAGGTGTTGCTGTAATTCCCACACACAGTCATTAAGCAGCACATAGAGATACACGGTGTTGCTGTAATTGCCATACACAGGCATTATGCAGCACATACAGATATTGCATTGCTAATAATCTCATTATGATCACTACAAACCCCCATAAGCAGATCTCACCATTTTATTATCTGTCTGCATTTGACACAAGGGCCGTTTCTGCCTGTATGATGATAATGCAGACCTCGTGAGACAGTGTGTGAGAAAATGTATGCCATCTACATTTTAGAACCTTTCATCCCAGCGATATTTCTATGTAGGATAAAGAAATGCATGAAAAATTAGCAAATTTTCAGTATTTCAATCTTTTAACTATTTTGGAAGACAATCTCTCCAAAATTGTCACTTTATACTATATATAATTATTACCTATTCCCTTCTTATGTCATATACATGTTATAAGGATATGTGTTTCAACAAAAAGCACTTGGTAGTGAAGGAGTTAAGTCAGAGCATAGGTAGGTAAACAGACAGACAAGGAGTACTTAATATTATGATATACAGGGTTATTCAGAGAGCACCTTAATGTCAGCAACATTTCAGTGCACTCCCGATCCCCGCACTTCAGCTACTCCGATTCGCCAGCCCTGCAGTGAATTCGGCATTCACTGCAGGGTCCCCAAAGTGCAGGGAACAGCCACCGAACACATTCAAAAAACCACCGCAAAACCACCGAATTGATCTGAAAAAAGTGACAACCCACTGAACCGTGCTCCAACCAGCCGCCAAGCCAGTCAAACGTGTAAAAAAATTAAGAAAAAACGGCAACTTTTAAAAGCTGTTTGCCTGGAAATAACACATGTGGTCCCATGAATAATAATAAAACGGTATGTTACAGAAAAATCACAACTCCATTTTTAAAAAATCGGTGCTGGTGCACCGAGGCTCAAGCCAAACTAAACTTCAGGAGCAAGCCTACAAATTGGTTTCCTTCTGGTATTGCGCACTGTCCACTGCAGCAGTTCAGAGCGGGCCTTCGCCTCTCCCCCAAGTGTTGGCGTTGTGACCATGTCCCAGGGGATTACTTACACTCCAGGTGGTCGTACGAGGTGTCACAGGGATTCTGGAATACGGTACATGCCACTATCCAGACAGTGACGGACATCGACCTGCCCAAGACAGCGGAGGTGTTTCTTTTACTTCAACTCCCCTTTCCCACGACGACTTGCGCTCTTCGGTATTACTATATATGATCTTGGCGGGGAGGTCGCTCATCGCACTTCAGTGGACTGGAGACAACGCAATCTCAACACGGACCTGGATCGACCGGATTGAACAACATCGCTCCCATGAGAGCCTCCTGGCATTGGCGGAAGGACGGACGCAGGCCCACCTTCACAGGTGGTATCACTGGGAGGCCTTTTTGTCCTCCTCTGCTGGTTACACGCTCCTGGATGGTTGAGCATGTAGGGACGTGTCAAGTCTTGGGGTTGCTGACTGCATGTAGCTGACCGTCCCCGGGACTGCTTGGGACACCCGCCCCCGCCAGATTCCCTCTTCATTGCTCTGTCTTCTTGGTGCCTGTCGCATACTGCTACCCGCACCTGGCCTCGACGCCTTACACACCCTCCTACACTTCCCTAATACACCGTAACAAGTACCTACATTTACCCTTCCCCCCTTCTTCCCACCCCTTCCCCCCTTTTTTTTCACTTGTCCTCTTCCTTCTCTCTGCCCTACATTCTTCTCCCCTCTCTCTGAGCTGGACACTTTCTTTTCTATGTCCCCGCCCTTTCTTGGCTGCTACCTCCTACTCTTCCCCCATCTCCTCTAAGCTGGACTGTGCAACGGGGCACGCTCACTCTTCCGCCGGGGGTTGTCTTGAACACTCCCGCTCGCGCATTTTTGCTTTTCAAACTGCTACCATGGTTCCTACTACACGAATGCCCACCGCTAGTTCATCAGAGTTCCTTATATTTTGCCGTACGCTCAAATGTGCCCGACGCAGCAATACCTAAGCCTGAGGTTCAGGGATTTTCATGACTGTGAAACCTATTCTCGTGTTAGTTATGTATTCAAATGTAGGCTGAAACCTCTGTACACTATGTTTCTCATACATGTTGTACCACGTTGAAGCTTTCAATAATAAAAAAAAGATTGGTGGAAAAAATTTAGACGACAAATGTCTAAAATATCCTAAAAGAATAGTAAACAAAGACTTTTTGCTGCAAGTAAAATGAATAAACGGTTGAACAAATATTCAAGAAAAATGAGGAATATTTTTTTACATTGTAACCTATGGAATTCTCCTGATTAAACCTGTCGAATGATAGCAAACATTTCTCAGCTGTTCTGCATTCTCTGAGTAGGTCAACCATTGTTTCTCTATATGGAATTCAGGAATTTACTGCTGTCAAAGATCATCGTTTTTCATTGGCAATTCACCAATATTTGGCAAGCTGCCAGCTTTTTGAATAACCGAATGGAAACGAATTTGCACTATATGGGGAAATTCACTGTTCGGTGCAATTTCGGAGCCAATCCAGCTCTCTTTTAATAACCCTAATAGAATCACAAAACATTATGGGCTACATTACATCATTGGCGCTAACGTTAGCGCTCAACTAAGTAACCCATTTGCTTTTGGTACCTTGTGCTTTTCAGCGCGAGGTTACTGTACTTTGCGCTCCCCATGTTAAGTATAGGGAACGCAAAGTGTTCATCGGCGTTAGGATTACAATATACTAACGCAAATTAACGTCAGGCTGTGGGTAGCAAAAAGTTAACCACAGCCTGGACTTGGTGCTGACGGATTCCGCTGGTGCAGAATTCGTCAGCACCAGCCAGAAACCCCCCAAAATGAATCAGATACTCACCTCCTATCCCACGGCAAGGACCGCGGCTCCAACCACCTCCTCTCTCAGGCGGGAGCAGGGAGAGACTGGGGAAAAAGTCCCTCAGTCTCCCCCTGCGGATCACTACGTCGACCTGCCGGATCTCGCGAAGCGAGATCCGACAGGTCATGTGACTGGCGCTGTTTGCTTCAATGGAATCCTATGGACTCCGAGTGGATGCCCGCAGCGGTGCTTAGCGCTGCCGCGCGCATCTCGGGGCTTAGTGCCTGTTTACCATACAGGCAGCTTTTTAGGCACCTGCATTGTAATATCGCGCTAAAACTGGGGCGGAAAGGAGAAACCTGCAGACGCAGGTTTTTCTCCTTTGCGCCTCCAGTTTAACTCGATTATTGTAATGTAGCCCTATCTTTCTTACTATGGTGAAGTGAAGCTTGCCTGGGGAAGTTTTTATCTAAGGTACACAAACCACTATATAATGGATACCAGCGGTTATTCGTTTCGTATTGAAACACTTTTTTTTCTTTTCTTTCTTTAGACCAATATCATCTATTTTTTTTTTTTTTATTTCAGGTGAAGATACAAAGACCAGTCATTTCTTCTGCCTGATCAGGGCATTACGGAACCCTTTCCTATAGCACCTCAACACCTTAAATGCAAGATTTTATCAACCTGATGCATCCACATGTATACCGATAGATGAACATCTAAAAAGACATTTTCCATATTCATCACTCTTTAAATTCCAAAAGTCTGAAAGCAAGGCAACGTTTTACGGGACACACGGCAGGGCTTGGAGCCTGGACACACGGCAGGGCTTGGAGCCTGGACACACGGCAGGGCTTAGACTGGACACATGGCAGGGCTTAGAGACTGGACACGTGGCAGGGTTTAGAGACTGGACACATGGCAGGGCTTAGAGACTGGACACATGGCAGGGCTTAGAGACTGGACACGTGGCAGGGTTTAGAGACTGGACACACGGCAGGGCTTAGAGACTGGACACATGGCAGGGCTTAGAGACTGGACACGTGGCAGGGCTTAGAGACTGGACACGTGGCAGGGTTTAGAGACTGGACACACGGCAGGGCTTAGAGACTGGACTCATGGCAGGGCTTGGAGACTGGACATAGGGCAGGACTTAAACTGGGCAGACGGTAGGGTAGGGCTTGATCATGATATATAGGAATTATGGCTGGATCATACAAAAGGATGAGAAGACACACCTGGCTCATCCAGGAGTCAGCAATAAAATGGAAAGCAATTATCTAGCATTGAGAAAGAGGTGAGGCTGGACAATACTGGGCTGCCGGACTCAACAACTATATCTTGGGCTGCATGACACACTGCAAACAAGGGAAGTGGGCTAGTGAAGTAATGGAGTCTGGCCAGAAAGGGGTGAACTGCTAACATGTGCTGATAGGAGCATGACACATCATTTCACATTTGCATTGTGTTTAGTTGTTACATCCTCGAATCTTGCTTTCTTTCCCATATATTGTCTTTGTTATTCATGTCTCTGGTACTTCTGTCACCATATTCACATTCATTTAAACGAGACACTGCTATTTTAATATTGTGTTAAACCATAAAAAACAGTTGTGTTGATTGTCAAAGTCTATTTAAATAAACCATTTTTTTAAATAAATTGCATAAAGGTTGATAATATGTACAGTATGTCTTATCTTTGGAGAAGAAAATACAAGTAAACACAATAAAAAATAATTGTCTTTCGGGACAATGGTTTTATGCTTATAGGATTGGCTAACTGCTGCTTTAAAGGCTTCACCAATTTCTGATCTTAACTAGAATGTAGCACTGATAATCATAAACGGTTATCTGATCAAATCCAAATAAAATAAAACAATGTTTAAAAATGATGATATATAAACTGAAATCGTTATAATCTCTAATTACTAGTCTGTAAATGGGATAATATGATTGTCAGCAGAATAAATGCCAATTTTATCAAATATGCATGTGTATTAGAGGTATTTCATGTCTATAGAGAATGACTATAAAATGCACCAAAAGACTGTAAATGAGCTCCTGGAAGAAAAAGGAAAAACCACTCATACAGGGTTATTCAAAGAGCTCCGAATTGCTTGAGAAAGGTAACCGAACGCTGAAAATCAGCGTTCGGTTACCTTTCCTGGCCATTCGGCTATCCAGAGAGCAGGCAATTCGCCAAATCCTAGCGAATTGCCTGAACATACGGTGCCTGTTCGGTGCCTGTTCGAGGGCAGTGAAAACCCCATGAAAAGCACTGCTTCGGCTATTCAGAGAACACAAACCAGCAGTGAAAGGTTCCCCTAATGCCCTGCCATTCGGTGGTTTAATTCGGCAAGTTTATTCAGTAGAATCCCATAGGCTTCAATGTTAAAAATATTCCCGTTTTAATTCAATATCTAATAAACCGTTCATTATAAAATTATGCAGTAAAGAGTCTCTTTATTTATAGATTTTTTTAGGATATTTTAAGCAATTTTCGGATTTTTTTTTTTTTTAGGTGTACTTATTTTTTCTGTAACAGCCCTCTTTATTATCATTCCCTGGACCTCATATGTAAATTTTCAGACATTTTCGCTCAGTAGTTTCTTTGCAAACAGCATTTCATTTTCAAACATTCACACAAACTGTTTTGCTAATTAACAACCATTTCTAAAATTCTGGAGGAAAAACTACAGAGAATAGAAACAGATGTAATGTCTACTAAAAAAAGAAAATATGAGAGAGATGTTGAGGATTATAGAAAAGGTAATATACATAAGGGGTATGAAACGGGAAACTATAAACCCTCTTATCCAAATTCTGTGAGATCATATGGATCTAGAACTTGGGAGAGAAGCTATCCAGAACGATATAATAGAGGATCCCGTTATTTGAATTACTCCCAAACTAATACATCTAATCATCATGGGAATAATAGATCCTGGAACAACTATACGGGGGGCTCTATACAGAGAAGAAACTTCCCATCAGATCAGCCCCACAATCCCAACATGACGCCTCTAGGTAATATTGAATATCAGTCCACAACTGCCAGAAATTCTGATAGAAGTGGAAGAGGCTATAGGAATGATTTCCATGAGACTATAAAAAATCCAGTCCCCCTCTCCAATAGATTTCAAGCTCTTTCCACCGGTCAGGAAGAACAGGATTTTTTATGGAATCCACCCAGAGAGAGAGAGAGACATCAAAATCTGAGGGATGGGAATCCGAGAGAGAGGGAAAGAAATCAAATTCCAAGGGATGGGAATTCAAGATTAAAGGAAAAGGAAAACGACAGAAAAAGAAGATGGGAAAGATCAGACGAGGAAATAGGGCAGGAAGAAAGATACAACAAAGAGAAAAGAGAAAGACGATAAATTTGGAAGGAATATTTAACTTAAGTAGTAAGGTACTCACCAAACCTGAGATTAAAGTACTCCAGAAAGGTTTAAAATTTGCTCCCACTAACAGAATGGATAAGTTTAACGTTTTTGTGAATTTGCAGAAATTTAAAAGAAATCTTTGTCTAAAAAAGTTCTTTATGAAAACTCCTTTAGAAAACCACGTAATGGATAGTAAATTCATACACACCTCCTTGAAACCTAAGTCTACGTTCTTCCCACGTAACTACATCTCAGAGGAAATGAAGGTTTTTGAGGCTCTAGTTATGACAGATTTGGAGAAAATTGGTAATAAAAAGTGTCACGGGATGGCCCAGCACCCTCAGCCAGGGGCGGCGCGCAGTGACAGTGGTGACATGGACACTTGGGTGTGGTGGCACGCACCCCGTCTTACCAGTATTTTTGTTTAGAGGTGACATTGTGTGGTGTAGTAAAGTGTTCCCCGTTGGTTTATGGTGTAATGTATTTTCCCCTGTGTTTGCCTTGCTCGCCGCCATTTTCCGATCCTTGTGGCGCAGTTGGAATTTCGATTCGGAAAATGGCCGATTCGAACCATCCGGTTCGAATCGTAAAATGGCCGATTCGGACCATCCGGTCCGAATTGGCGACTCCCTGAAGGCCAAGGGCCAATGGGTCCTGGGAGGGCGGGCAAGGAGTCCCATTGTATTCTAATTATGATAAGAAGTAATAAAAGCCTGTACTGTAAACAATAAAGGCAGATTCTGCAGTGCATTCAGCTTTGACTGGTGTGTCTTTATTTCCACCGTATTTTCGTATCTGAGAGTCCCCCGCGATCTCGGAGTACGGTGTCCATTCAGGTACGAACCGAAGCGAGCGCTCTGTGCCTGCATCGTGTAGCAGGGCAGAGGCGCAGCGCATGAAGATTCGGTTCTCAGAGAGACGGAGATCCGAACCGAAGGGCGCGGCCACGTACCGCGCTTCGGTATTGCGAGGGATTGCGGTGCGATCCGAATCCCTCGCCCATCCCGGCAGATCCGAAGATTCATCCAGCCTCGATCCGATTCGAAGAGTCGTCCACCGAGATCCGAAAAGTTACCCGCACCGCGATCGGAAACGTTTCCCGCAAGATCCGAAACGTTTCCCACATCCGATATTCCTCCGCGGCAGATCCGATCTCCACAGACGTCCCACACCCGCAAGGTCAGTGAACCAGCTGCTCGGGACGCTGAGTGCTGTATGGCTCAGTGGTCGGGCTGGTTCTAGGCAGGGGTCCCCTCCACCGCCCGCCAACCCTTTCCAGGGGCCAGGCCGCACGAGACGCCGAGTGCGCGTCACTCGGTAGTCGGGCCAGCGGTAAGCGAAGGGGACACGCAGATTGAGCACACCCGCAGGCGGAACAACATCCCATTCCGTCATACTGGTGGCAGCGGTGGGATCGCTCTCTGCAGACCCCTGGGAGACCTACGCCATGGCGGTGTACACCCCCTACAACCGGGACACCCTGCGTGGGATGTTGGAGAACCGGGGAGGAACGCCGGGTAACAAGAAAAGGAAGACCCTGATCAAGGAGCTGACCAGGATGGATCAGGACGAGGCGACGACGCCCGTCCCCAGCCCTGTCCACGCAGAGGTGGAGGAAGGCGCTGACCTCAGAGAGGTGCGGTCGGATCGCACTGCTTGGAGATGCCCCGACGACAGAGGACCGATGTAAGGTGATTCGGGAGTTCTACCGGGAAGTTGAGCTGGAGAAGGAACGCCAGCACCAGCTGCGGTTGGCAGAGCTCCGCGGAGCAGAAACTGAGTACAATGACCCCGAACCCTACCCCGTGGAACCCTGGGTCGAGACTCACAGCTCGTCTGGAGCTTCACCCGGGGAATCCACAACCCCCAGTGACGACGCTTGCGGGACTCTCAGCTCGTCTGGAGCCTGTACTGAGGACATCACTCATCCCAGCGACCCTCGGATGGAGACTCACAGCTCGCCTGGAGCTGCATCTGAGGACGCCATATTCCCCATTGAGGAGCGGTGCTCCTGTGCCGGCACCTTCGCAGACATGAAGGTCGTGCTGGCAAGAAGGCTGCAGGAGGGTCCAGAGCGGGACCAGGGGTCCACAGAGGAACTGTGGTACGAGGCCCTGGACCATGAGCGGGACTGCCATGATGTGGACATTCCTTCCGACGCTGACGTCTATCGGGAGCAGTACGCTGTGCGCGGCAGCGTTCCTGCAGGGCCGGGCCCCAGAAGAGTGGGAGGCCGAGCTCTGGAGTCTGGTGCAGGAGGAGGTCGCACTGGACGCCGCGTACCGCGCGCTCCGGTGGCTAACCGCCGCTCCGGCAGTACGGCCGTTGGGAGGCAGTTCCGTTGCAGGGCCTCGCTACGGAGGCACAGGACTGCTCTACGCGAGCATGGCCGCCGACCCCGATTTTGGAGAGGAGACCGAGGAACGGATGGAGGACATCCTGGAGCGACGGGAACTGGAGATCCCGTCAGACAGCAGGGACTCAGTGTTTGAGGAGCTGGAGTCCCTCGCGGAGCGAGAGGGAGCTCGAGGTGGCTTATCGAAGACTGTTGGATGGCGTTCCGCAGTCGAGCCTGAGCTCCCCGTGGTGGGACGGGTCGACGGAGGAAGTCGACAGTCCCCAGGTTTGGGACCTATGGGAGGCCGAGGCGGACTCATGGGTGCCCGTGGGGGGGTCGTCTGAGGAAGTTACCCCCCTCACCCCGCAAGAGGACAGGGTGGCCGAGGCCACGGGTCCAGCGGGGGAGGAGACGGATGGTCTCCCCGGGATGGGTTGTGCGCAACCGTCGATTGCCCCGGGGGGTGAAGTGACCATCCTTCCCCAAGGAGATCTCCACCCAGCGGAAGAGCTGGCTACGGGGCAGAGTGCTGCTGGCCTCTGCCCACTGCCCAAAGTCTGCCAGGAGGGGCAGACAGATGGTTCCCCCGGGATGGGTTGTGCGCAACCCTTGGTTGTCCGGGGGGTGAAGCAACCGTCCTTCCCCAAGGAGATCTCCAACCAGCAGAAGAGCTGGCTACGGGGCAGAGTGCTGCTGGCCTCTGCCCACTGCCCAAAGTCTGCCAGGAGGGGCAGACAGATGGTTCCCCCGGGATGGGTTGTGCGCAACCCTTGGTTGTCCCGGGGGGTGAAGCAGCCATCCTTCTCCAAGGAGATCTCTCGCCAGCAGAAGAGCTGGCTACGGGGCAGAGCGCCGCTGGCCTCTGCCCACTACTCAAAGTCGGCCCGGAGGAGCAGACGGATGGTTCCCCCGGGACGGGTTGTGCGCAACCATTGATTGCCCCGGGGGGTGAAGAAACCATCCTCCCGCAGGGAGATCCTCGCCCAGCTGACGAGCTGGCCACGGGCAGAGCGCCGCTGGCCTCTGCCCATCCCTCTCAGTTTGCCTCAAGGGGCAGCGCGAGGATGACCCTGTACGACTGCCGCGGCAGCGATCCAGTCCCCTCGTCGGCGGCCAGGGAGAGCAGCCGGGTTTGACCCCGTTTGTCCTCCCGGTTGCCGTTTCCGTACTCGGCCAACCAGCAGAAGAGCTGACGCCAGGGCAGAGAGCCGCTGGCCTCTGCCCGTTCCGTCCGATTCGCCCCGAGGGGCAGAGCGTGGATGACCCTGGGCGACCGCCGTTGCATCCCGTGATTCTCCCTTCCAGCTGGCTGGAGGAGCAGCCAGGTTTGGCTCTTTGGTTCCTTCAGTTGCCGTGTCCGTACCTGGCCCTCCAGTGGAAGAGCTGGCAACGGGGCAGAGCGCCGCTGGCCTCTGCCCATTTTTGCAACTTTTGGGCTCGGGAGCCTTACCCCGCCACGGTCCTGTCCCACGGCTGACCTGGGCACCTGGGGCGTGTGCAGTTAGCACCCGGGTTCCCCAGGTGAGTGACAATCCTGGGGGGGCACCGGAGGCCCTCCGGCCCAGAGGCGTGTCCTCTCGCCCAGCCGGGGACACCCTCAGGACATGGGGTCCCGACCAAGCTGGCACGGCCGCAAGGCCAAATGGAGAGGCCTGGTGACCCGGCCTCCCCAGACTGACTATGGGCCTGGGAGCACCGACTTCCCCGGTATGACCCGGTGGGGTCAGACCAGGTGCGTCGAACTGGGGGAGGGGGAGGAGTGTCACGGGATGGCCCAGCACCCTCAGCCAGGGGCGGCGCGCAGTGACAGTGGTGACATGGACACTTGGGTGTGGTGGCACGCACCCCGTCTTACCAGTATTTTTTTTAGAGGTGACATTGTGTGGTGTAGTAAAGTGTTCCCCGTTGGTTTATGGTGTAATGTATTTTCCCCTGTGTTTGCCTTGCTCGCCGCCATTTTCCGATCCTTGTGGCGCAGTTGGAATTTCGATTCGGAAAATGGCCGATTCGAACCATCCGGTTCGAATCGTAAAATGGCCGATTCGGACCATCCGGTCCGAATTGGCGACTCCCTGAAGGCCAAGGGCCAATGGGTCCTGGGAGGGCGGGCAAGGAGTCCCATTGTATTCTAATTATGATAAGAAGTAATAAAAGCCTGTACTGTAAACAATAAAGGCAGATTCTGCAGTGCATTCAGCTTTGACTGGTGTGTCTCTTTATTTCCACCGTATTTCCGTATCTGAGAGTCCCCCGCGATCTCGGAGTACGGTGTCCATTCAGGTACGAACCGAAGCGAGCGCTCTGTGCCTGCATCGTGTAGCAGGGCAGAGGCGCAGCGCATGAAGATTCGGTTCTCAGAGAGACGGAGATCCGAACCGAAGGGCGCGGCCACGTACCGCGCTTCGGTATTGCGAGGGATTGCGGTGCGATCCGAATCCCTCGCCCATCCCGGCAGATCCGAAGATTCATCCAGCCTCGATCCGATTCGAAGAGTCGTCCACCGAGATCCGAAAAGTTACCCGCACCGCGATCGGAAACGTTTCCCGCAAGATCCGAAACGTTTCCCACATCCGATATTCCTCCGCGGCAGATCCGATCTCCACAGACGTCCCACACCCGCAAGGTCAGTGAACCAGCTGCTCGGGACGCTGAGTGCTGTATGGCTCAGTGGTCGGGCTGGTTCTAGGCAGGGGTCCCCTCCACCGCCCGCCAACCCTTTCCCAGGGTCACGCCAGGCCGCACGAGACGCCGAGTGCGCGTCACTCGGTAGTCGGGCCAGCGGTAAGCGAAGGGGACACGCAGATTGAGCACACCCGCAGGCGGAACAACATCCCATTCCGTCATAAAAAGATTAAATACAATTTATCTAAAGAAGAGAACGATGCTATGAGGGCTTTAGAACAAGATGAAAATATCGTAATTAAACCTGCGGATAAGGGGGGAGGTGTGGTGATTCTATCAAAAGAAAAATATGTTTTGGAAGTTAATAAGATACTTAAGGACGATGTAACATATCGAGTAATCAAGGGGGATCCGACTAATGAGATTAAAATAAAATTGAAGACACTGTTGGATGAAGGGAAAGAGAAATCTATTATAACTGATAAGGAACATAAGTTTCTTCATAACCTGTATCCGAAGGTTCCCTCATTCTACATATTACCCAAGATCCATAAAAACCCAATTGATCCCCCAGGGCGACCCATCGTTTCGGGGATCAACTCAATTACAAGTAATTTGTCAGAATATGTTGATCAGATTCTCCAGCCCATCGTTAAAAATATAGTTTCCTACACTAAAGATACCATTGATATACTGCAAAGATTAAAAGAGATTCAGTGGAAGGATGAGTACTTTATAGTAACGTGCGATGTAAATTCGCTATATAGTAATATTCCCCATAAAAAGGGTATGGAAGTAGTTAAGGAACAACTTATCATGTCTAGAAGTTTGGAAAACGAACAGATAGATTTTGTAATGGATGGGATTGAGTTCATATTGAACAATAACTATTTTCAATTCAATGGAGAATTTTTTATACAGACGAGGGGAACCGCCATGGGTACTCGGTTTGCGCCCAGTTACGCGAACCTTTATATGGCAGGCTGGGAAACCAGTTTTGTCTACGGTTCGCGTGACTGGGCGCAGAACAGAGTCCCTTTTTATAGGAGATATATAGACGATTTGTTGTTTGTATGGAGGGGGGATGAAGTGGAGTTGCTGGATTTCTTAAAAAGTTTGGATAATGAAGAATGGGGTATAAGACTTGAAAAGAAGTGGAGTAGAGAGAGGATCTCTTTTTTGGATTTGGAAATCTATGTCAAAGATGGGATATTGGAGACAAAAACCTATTTTAAAGATGTAGATACAAACACATATATTGACAAGACGAGTTGCCACAACATGATATGGCTAAATGGAATCCCAAAGGGACAGTTCACTAGGTTGCGTAGGAATTGTTCAGACGACGCGGTTTTTGAAGAACAGGCGGGGATTCTGAAACAAGAGTTTATGGACAAAGGATATGATAAGGTCGAATTGGAAGGGCTAATAAGAGATCTGAGAATGGTAAATCAAAATAATCTTATTCAGTATAAAACTAAGAAAGAAGCGATAAAGGAAGTTCCTTTCCTTTGCGATTTTAATGAAAATAGTGTTTTAATTAAAAAGGTTTTTAGAAAATATTGGCATTTCTTAAAGAAAGACAAGGATCTTCACTCGATCATAGGAGATAAACCCAGAATTATCTTTCGAGGAGCGGGAAATATAAAAAAGAAATTGGTGAAAAGTAAATTTGTTGATAAAAAAATGATCAATCATTTTCATGTTAAAGAGGGCTATTATGGTTGCGGCCAGTGCTTAGCCTGCAGGTCCACAGGAAATATAAAGCGATATAACGGGAGCTTTTTAAACAAAAAAACAGGTAAAACAGTCAAGATCAATAAAATTTTGACTTGTTACTCTAAGAATGTACTGTACCTTTTGGAGTGCCCATGTGGACTCCAATATGTGGGCCGTACAAGTCGAGCCCTAAACGTGAGAATTTCAGAACACGTAAGAAATATCAACAAACAATATGAGAAGCATTCTGTGTCTCAACATTTTAAATTATTTCATAATGGATGCCCAAAAGGTCTCAAATTCTCTGCTGTAAAGAAAGTGAGATGTACTAATAAGGGAGTAAGTGAAATTACAGTATTAGGGAGAGAGGAGATGAGACTGATTTTTGATCTTGGGACCTTGGCACCGGGAGGCTTAAATAACGACTTTGAATTGGTCCACTTTCTTTAGATTTTTCCCTCCCTCCTTGATATAAATATATGCATTTTTAGACACCAATAGATTGCACCAAATAGTCTAATCCTAGGTATACACTTAGTAACCATTTGGCATTAATGTAACGATATATTTCACGACCCCTGTTAGTATTCCTACGATTGAATTTAACATACTAATAATTCCAACATATATAATTTCCTCTGGCATTAATGTAACGATATAGTCTACGACCCCTGTTAGTATTCCTACGATTGAATTCAACACACCAATAATTCCATCATATATAATCTATTCTAGAAGGTGCAGAGACCCTAGGCCATATGCAGGCATTTATAATTTATACCTATGGTCACGAGTCCTTTAGGCTTACGTGAATGATGGATTGTTGTTAATATTTGCACTTATATCTTAGCACTTGTAATGCACTTTATATATCATGCATTAGATATCCTAATATTATACTGAGTTTTAATGTTATTATTCAAACATATAATGTCTTGTTACAGATCCTAAGATAGATATTATTATTAATTATGCAACTGTCTTAGACTACACACATTTTAGATCCTAAGATTTTCAGTCACGGTCACATTAAGTGCACGTGGGCTATGGGATATCACCCCTATTTACTGGAAGCACTTATATTACACATTTTCAACTACACAACGTTTTATTTGTAATTGTATTTACTATTTTCAAGTTATATATTATATAACTATATAATACACTGTCATTATGCGTTTATGTATTAAGATTATACATTCATCCACTATTCTATGTATCCATTATTTGAGGATATCCGATTCACATATACCTACCTAGCTAGTGGCTTGATAATTTTAATCAATATACGATATAATCCACCATGGTGGTTCACTTTAAATAGGTCCATATATTATTTAGATTGTTTTTCTCCCCCTCCTCTTGACATTATTTAGTATATTGATGGACATCACCAGATTGCACCATAGCACTTTAATCCTAGGCTACCTTCAATACATATATCGGCATTTGAAGTGATAGTATACGATTTTAGTCAGCATTCAATACATGCTATTTATATACATATTGGATTGCTGTGGTTTAAAGGGTCCAGGGACCTTAGGCCACATGAGGGCGCTTAGACCTTCTCCTTTTAGTCATGAGCCCTTTAAGCACATGTAACGCATTTGTCTGCACATGTAATGCATCTGTCTGCACATGGACTGAAGCACTCACAATGCACTTTATTGATTATGTATAAGATATCTCAATATTACACTGAGTTTTCACGTCACTGTCTAGATACAAATGCCCTATTATAGATCTTAATTATCATTGAATACACTTCTATTTTAGAGAACACATATATTAGACTATAGGTTATTTTTAGTCACGGTCACTTTAAATATACGTGAGTTATGGGCTATCATTTTTTATTTGTATAATGAAGCACTTATCTTACATTCGTTATAGTTGAATTTCTAAAATTGAATGCACTATTTACAATTATGCATTATTTATACATATGTCAATTAATATGCATATTGTTTTAATTTCTTATTTTTAATAATGCCAATATTAATTTATATATTGTCTTTGCTATTTTATTTGAGGAAATTGGATTTTGTATATACAGTCTATTTAATATATATAGATGTTTATACACCTAATCAGCCAGTGGCCTGTATGACATTGTTCAGTATAGCGCTACATATGGTGTCTAATCGATACATCATGTTAATGATGATCCTCTCTTTTATAATAACGCAATGTTCGTGATGTTTTGTACTGTATATATCTATTCCGTATCCGATTAAGGGGTTCCCCCATCTTTGTAGCAACTGTCGGGCGGTGTCCCCCCTCTCTTTCCTTTTTTGACGAGTGGGAGTAATTTCCGAAGCTATATTCCAAGTAGCGCGGTGATTTGGAGATCCTGCGTCTCAGTTTGAAACGCAGGATGACTGCGCATGCGCAAAATGGCGGGCGCATTACATTTTCACATGGGTAAAAAATCTCTTTCTATTTGTGCCTATTTAGCACTTCCGCGTTTCGGGGTGACACGCAGCCCCTCCAGACATGCGCAAGATGGCGGGAACCACTTAGCCACACCTGTTTCAAAGTATAATTAATTCTGAGTAATTGATTTTTTACATTGTTAATTGAATGTGTATTGTATAAAAAGGCAGCAGCAAGAGCAGACATATGATTACCAGCTGAGGAAGCCTGTATAGGCGAAACGCGTCCTGGTCTTTGGTCTGGTAGATATAATATATCTATTTTAAAACTAATAAATGTTTTTAATTTTTTGAACAACTCTAACTGCTGTCTGCCTCCATAACTCTTGTAAAGAAGGTTTGGGGAACACCTTACGATTCCCTATGCGCATTGTGACGGAGCCAATAGAGGCTCAATCAAGTGTGAGTTTGAATTTGGCAAATTCTTTCCTAATATATTAAGCTGCCCTTGATTTATTGCACTAGGAGGTGCCTTTTTGGTTTTTTGCCCATTCTCCTACAGTGTTCCTATCTTTGGAGATTTCTGGAAAAGTCGCTCGAAGGTTATATGGGCACCTGAAATAAAGTCCCAGCCCGCCTGATTCCTAAGAGCCGGTCGTAGGCTCTATAGAATGTGAGTTTATTATCTATACGTACTACTTTCATTCTGAGTGCTGGATACTGCGCAATTTTGGTCCCTCCTTTTTGTGTTTCCTCCCTACAGTGCATACCGCATCCACATTATTGAGAAGATTCATCCCTAAAGTCAGCAACTTCTGCTTATGGACATACTGGGTGTCTACCCCACTGTCTTTTCTGGACTTTGGTCTTTTTAAGCGCTGTGTTGTATTTTTGTTCATTCAATTGTTACTCGGGTATTTAGAGAAACCCCCACACACAGCATTCAGCGAGTGGGATAGACGCCTTTCCGGTGGGCGCTTCACCCCTCTCCTTCTTTTGTTTTGCTAATTTATTCACTGCCTCGTCTGCGGTCTCAGCTGCTTCGCTGCGGGTGATCGGCTCCTGCTCGTTTTTTTCGACGGGTTAATCCAGATGTTTTTGGGGGTTTTCGGCATGCATTCGGTGGGTTTTGCGGTTCGTTTTTGTCGGGTTTGCGGTAGCTTTTCCCTGTGCTTCGGTGGCCCTGTGGTGTTTGCTGAATACAAAGCAGGGTCACCAAGATGGGATCGGCAAAAGGAACTGAATTGAAGAGAACGAAAAGTCACCGAATGTGCAGTGACTTTTCGAATCTCTTTGAATTACCCTGAAAGTTTGAAAAAGATTAATATTAATTAGCGATTAGGGCTGGGCTGCCGGTTCGAATCTGTTCGAAGTTGAATTCGAAGATCGGCTGTTCGAAAGTTCGTGAACTTTCCGGGATATTCGCGTAAAGTTTGAGAAAAAAATTCCAAAAAATGCTTAAGATCCTAAAAAATCTAAAAATAAAGAGACTCTTTACTGCAGAATATAATAATAAACGGTTTATTAGATATTGATTTAAAACGGGAATATTTTTAACATTGAAGCCTATGGGATTCATAAACATTTCCCACTCATTGTTGCTCAAACATTTCCCACTCATTGTTGCTCAAACATTTCCCACTCCTTGTTGCTCAAACATTTCCCACTCCTTGGGCCACATTACAATCCTAGTGGTAAAACACGGGCGCAAGGGAGGAAAAACTGCACCCACAGTTTTCCCCCTTGTGCCCGCATTTGAATGCTGGATTACAATGCAGACGCAAACGCTGAGCACAGCCGCGAGCATCCACTCGATGGAGTCGATAGGACTCCATTGAGTTTCCCCTTGCCAGTCACATGACCAGCCAATCTCGCCTCACGAGATCCGTCCGGTCGGCATAGTGATACACAGGGAGAGACTGGGGGGACTTTTTCCCCCAGTCTTTCCCTGCTCCCGCCGAATGGAGGAGGCGGTTGGAGCCGCGGTCCTCACCACAGGACAAGAGGTGAGTATATGATTCTTTTTTTTTTCTTTTTGCCTGGTGTTAACGGATTCTGCAGAAGTGGAATCCGTTAACACCAAATCCAGGGTGTGGTTAACTCTTTGCTAACCACATTCAGACGTTAATCAGCGTTAGTAGATTGTAATCCTAACACTGATTAACACTTTGCGCACCCCATTTTAATTATAGGGAGCACAAAGTACAGTAAACTCGCGATGAAAACGCAAGATTCCAAAGGCTAATGGGTTTCTTAACCCGCTTGAGTTTGGAATGTAATATGCGTTAGATACCGCAGCTAAAGTTAGTGCTCACACAAGTGGGCTCATGGGCTCACAGAGCTAAGCCCCGCAGCACACTATATAAGGTTTCACACAGCGCTTCAGCACGCGTTTGAGAGGAGATTTGAGAGGAGATTATTGTTGTGTTAGTGTGTGTTCTCACTGCCAGTCTGCCACCAGCTACTGGGGGGGTCTCATTTCTACAAAATATCTGGGAATTGTTCTAATCTGTGTGTTCTCACTGACACCCAGTATTTTGGGGGTCAGTAATTGCTACAAAATATTTGGGAATTGAGGTGATCTGTGCCTTGTCACTGCCAGCGCCACGCAGTATTTTGGGGGTCAGTAATTTCTACAAAATATTTGGGAATTGAGGTGATCTGTGTCTTGTCACTGCCACGCAGTATTTTGGGGTTAGTAATTTCTATAAAATATCTGGGAAATGTTCTAATCTGTGTGTTCTCACTGACACCCAGTATTTTGGGGGTCAGTAATTTCTACAAAATATTTGGGAATTGAGGTGATCTGTGTCTTGTCACTGCCAGTGCCACGCAGTATTTTGGGGGTCAGTAATTGCTACAAAATATTTGGGAATTGAGGTGATCTGTGTCTTGTCACTGCCATGCAGTATTTTGGGCATCAGTGATTTCTACAAAATATTTGGGAATTGAGGTGATCTGTGTCTTGTCATTGCCACGCAGTATTTTGGGGGTCAGTAATTTCTACAAAATATTTGGGAATTGAGGTGATCTTTGTCTTGTCACTGCCACCAGCAATTATTTTGGGGGGTCAGTAATTTCTCCAAAATATCTGGGAATTGAGGTAATCTGTGTCTTGTAACTGCCACGCAGAATTTTGGGGGTCAGTAATTTCTCCAAAATATTTGGGAATTGAGGTGATCTGTGTCTTGCCACTGCCACACAATATTTTGGGGGTCAGTAATTTCTACAAAATATTTGGGAATTGAGGTGATCTGTGTCTTGTCACTGCCACGCAGTATTTTGGGGTCAGTAATTTCTATAAAATATCTGGGAATTGTTCTAATCTGTGTGTTCTCACTGACACCCAGTATTTTGGGGGTCAGTAATTTCTACAAAATATTTGGGAATTGAGGTGATCTGTGTCTTGTCACTGCCAGTGCCACGCAGTATTTTGGGGGTCAGTAATTGCTACAAAATATTTGGGAATTGAGGTGATCTGTGTCTTGTCACTGCCACGCAGTATTTTGGGGGTCAGTAATTTCTACAAAATATTTGGGAATTGAGGTAATCTTTGTCTTGTCACTGCCACCAGCAACTATTTTGGGGGGTCAGTAATTTCTCCAAAATATCTGGGAATTGAGGTAATCTGTGTCTTGTAACTGCCACGCAGAATTTTGGGGGTCAGTAATTTCTCCAAAATATTTGTGAATTGAGGTGATTTGTGTCTTGTCACTGCCATGCAGTATTTCGGGGGTCAGTAATTTCTACAAAATATTTGGGAATTGAGGTGATCTGTGTCTTGCCACTGCCACACAATATTTTGGGGGTCAGTAATTTCTACAAAATATTTGGGAATTGAGGTGATCTGTGTCTTGTCACTGCCAGTGCCACGCAGTATTTTGGGGGTCAGTAATTGCTACAAAATATTTGGGAATTGAGGTGATCTGTGTCTTGTCACTGCCACGCAGTATTTTGGGGTCAGTAATTTCTATAAAATATCTGGGAATTGTTCTAATCTGTGTGTTCTCACTGACACCCAGTATTTTGGGGTCAGTAATTTCTACAAAATATTTGGGAATTGAGGTGATCTGTGTCTTGTCACTGCCAGTGCCACGCAGTATTTTGGGGGTCAGTAATTGCTACAAAATATTTGGGAATTGAGGTGATCTGTGTCTTGTCACTGCCATGCAGTATTTTGGGGGTCAGTAATTTCTCCAAAATAACTGGAAATTGTTCTAATCTGTGTATTGTCACTGCCACCCATCAGGGGGTCTCACTGATTTATAGGAGGTTTCTGAGACTTGTAATCTGTGTCTTCTCACTGCCAGCTATCAGGGGGTCCTATCAGGGGGTCTCACTGACTTGTAGCAGATTTCTGGGAATTGTAACTTGTGTCTTGTAACTGGCACCCATCAGGGGGTCTCACTGATTTATAGGAGGTTTCTGGGAATTGTAATCTGTGTCTTGTCACTGGCTGCCAGCTATCAGGGTGTCTCACTGAGTTATACCAGAGTTCTGGAAATCTTTAATCTTTATACCAGAGTTGAATCAGAGTTCTGTATATATTTAATCTATATCACTCACCATGTCAGAAAGACCAAAAAGGACAGGCAGATGCTCCCAGACACAGATAAGAGGGCAAGCAGACTCTGTGTCGGGAGGCTGTGCCTCTGGTCATGGTGGACGTGGTGCATCCTCTGCAGGGGCACGCTTGTCCTTTCTAACTGGTGATGGCCGTCTTAAGCAGCAGTCACATACTGAGGATTTGGTGAATTGGCTAACCAGGCCATCCTCATCCTCCGAGTCCTCTGCCAGCCAGGCTTATAGTGCTTTACAGTCCACCTCAGCTGTCAAAGCATCTAATGCAGCCTCTATGTCCATAGCTACTCCTGCCGTAGCCTCACTATCACACACGGAGGAGTCAGCTGAATTGTTTGACTACAATGACAGTGACATGCTGCTTGAGGATGCGCAACAAGTACAGTGCTCTGATTCAATCTCTGAGGTTGAGGAAGGGAGTATAATCAACCTAGAGGAAGGGGGTACCATTGATGCACACAAATAACTGGCACTCATGTTGCCCCTGCAGCTGCAGCATACTGCCAAGTTGGCTCCAGTGACGAGGAGATAAGGGCTGATGATGACAATGATGATGAGGTCACTGACTCCATCTGGGTGCCTGATCAAACAGAGGAGTCAAGTGAGGAGGAGGCACAACAAACACGAGGCACAACATCCTATATGACCAACCGTAGCACTAGCCAGTCCAAGGCATCAGATGTCAGAGCTGCTCAGGTGCAGAGCGCTGTTGTCTCAAAGCACACATCCAGGAAGTCTGCTGTCTGGGAGTTCTTTAAGAAATGTGCAGCAGACTCCACCGTTGCTATTTGTAAATATGTCAGATGAGGCTCAAGCATGGGAAAAACACCGGACGCTTGGGTACCACGTGCTTGAGGTGACATATGACCACCTGCCACACATCCCGTTGGCGCAAAACTTTGCGTAGGTCCTCCTCCTCCTCATCTGTCTCTACCCCCACTGTATGTCCTGCCATGTCATTGCCTGTTACAACCTCCACTGACAGGGATGATGCTACAACAATGGATGTACCAGGTCCATCCTCACAATGTGACAGCATCCTATCAGCTGAAGATTTAAGCAGTCAGATTACGTTGCCCCAGCTGCTGCAGCGTAAGAAAAAATATAGTCCCAACGATCCCCAAGCACGGCGTCTGAATGCCAGCTTAGCAAAATTACTCGCATTGCAGCTGCTGCCTTTCCATCTGGTGGACTCTGCTCCCTTCCATAAATTTGCTGAATGTGCTGTACCACAGTGGCATGTTCCAAAATGCCATTACTTTTCATGGAAGGCCATTCCAGCACTGTACCAGCACGTGGAAGACAATGTTATCGAGTCATTGGGAAAGGCAGTCAGCAGCAAGGTGCATGTGACTTTAGACATGTGGTCCAGCAAGCATGGAAAGGGTCGTTACATTTCCTTCATGGCACACTGGGTAACTTTGATTGCAGCTGGGAGGGATCCAAGATGGGGTTCTGTGCTGGAGCTTTTTCATCCACCACGCCTCCAGAAAGCTGCTTGTATGAGGTCTGTCTTCTCCACCACCACCTCTTCCTCTTCCTCCTCCTCCTCCTGTGTCTCTGGCGAAGTGGCAGTTAAACCGATGCCTGACAGGGGCTACGCAATGGCTCACGCAAAAAGAGGCCATACTGTGCTTGAGCTGGTTTGTTTAGGGGACAGGAGCCACGTCGGGCCAGAAATTCTGTCAGCTCTGCAGGGGCAGGTGCAGAGATGGTTAACACCACACCAGCTTCAGCTGGGAATGATCGTCTGCGATAATGGCAGCAACCTTCTCTCCGCCCTATGCAAGGGTAAATTGACGCATGTACCATGCCTAGCACACGTCCTAAATCTGGTGGTACAGCATTTCCTAACCAGGTACCCAGGGCTGCCAGAGCTTCTCAGCCAGGCCAGAAAAGTCTGCAGCCACTTCAGATGGTCATTCCCAGCAAGTGTATGCCTGGCAGAAATTCAAAGAGAATTCCACCTTTTCACAAACCGTCTGATCTGTAACATGCCCACCAGGTGGAACTCGACATTAGTAATGCTGCAGCATCTGCACAAGCAACAGAGGGCCATCAACGAGTACCTGTGTGAGTATGGCACAAGGACAGGTTCAGCTCAACATGGTTTTTTACCCCCCCCCCCGCAGTGGCTGATGATCAAGGATGCATGCACTGTACTGTCACCATTTGAGGAGGCAACGAGGATTGTGAGCAGGGACAGTGCATGCATCAGTGACACAATTGCTTTAGTGTTTCTGCTGGAGCACACTCTGCAGGGAATTATAGATGTGGCTCTAGAGCCAGAGAAGCGGGAGGAAGAGGAGGCCTTTCCTAGCGCTGAAGGCCCCAGTCTTTCCACAGACAGCATTCCAGCGGGTCCTCCTCAGATCAGACAGGAGGAGGATGAGGAGGAGGAGGAGGAATATTTAAGTAGTGGGGGCATTGAAGGTGGGGATTCCTCATGGGAGGGTTTTGTGTGCCCAGAAACAGATGGACTAGTACGTGGCTGGGAGGAGGAAGTGCATGATGGGGTCATCCTCCTCATTGACCAGGAAGCTAATGCCACCTCCAACCTACGTTGCATGGACTCCCTTATTATGAAAAGCCTGCTAAAGGACCCCAGGACTCGTGCTATCAAGGAAAGGGATCATTACTGGTTGGCAACCCTTCATGATCCACGATACAAGGGTAAAGTTGCAGAGCTCATCCTGCCCGCACAGAGGGAGCACAGGATGAAAAAACTTGAAGATGCTCTAAAGCGACAATTGTGTAACACCTTTCCAGGCACTGCTAGGTTACCAAGTGATGACACAGGTGCTTCAGTGGCTGCGGATGATCAGAGGAATAGTGGTGAAGGCCGGGGTCGCCTGACTGATGCCTTTTTAAATTTATTTAGTCCATGACGCCCAGGGACGTCAAATGTAGGCGCCCATTGCCAGCGTCTTCACCATATGGTGCAGGACTACCTAGGGCAAAGGCAGACCTGGATACCTTTCCAGCAGATGATCCACTGGCTTACTGGGTGTTGAGATTGGATCACTGGCCAGAACTTAGCCAATATGCTAGACCGACTGACATTATAAAAATGAATCAGTCCTGGATCGGCAGCTATCAATCCCCTGATGCTGACGTAACGGAATAGATCGGGGATGTCTTCTGCATTCACAAAACCTCCACCACTGAACTCTTCCACAATACCACAAATGGGTTACGGCGTGAAGGCACTTGCTGCCATGAAAGGCACAATATTTGGCTGCTCTAACGCCTGTGCCAGATTTATATCATTTTAATTTTTTGAACCGCAGGGTCCAACCCTGCACTCTTCCACAATACCACAAAAGGGTTACGGTGTGAAGGCACTTGCTGCCATGAAAAGCACAATATTTGGCTGCACTGACGCCTTGACCAGAATCATATCTTTTTAATATAGGACCGCAATGTCCACCCCTGCACTCTTCCACAATACCACAGAGGGGTTACTGTATGAATGCACTTGCTGGCCTGGCACCAAAAGCGCAATATCTGGGTGCACTGACGCCTTTACCAGATTCATATCTGTTTAATATATGACCGCATGGTCCACCCCTGCACTCTTCCACAATACTACAGAGGGGTTACTGTATGAATGCACTTGCTGGCCTGGCACCAAAAGCACAATATTTGGGTGCACTGCCACTGACGCCTGTACCAGATTCATATCCTCAGGGGGGTTACTGTGTGACGGCACTGTTGCCGACGCTAAAGGCCCAATTTTAAAGCACCTATTGTTACTTTCATCCAAAGCCTGCATAAAAGTTTCACCATAATTTAGCCAAAAAATCACTAAACTTTTTCTGCGCGTCCTAAAATGTCTTTTCATACAGGCTGCCGCTCCAAGCAGTTGTTTAGGAATAGATTAAAGGAAAAGCATTTTCCGTCATTTGAAACGTCATTTTTTTGTTTTTGAAGGTTTCTATACATCCTAGAAATCCGCCACTTCACGTGCAGGTTATGGGGACCTCCTAGGCACGATATTTGAAGGAATTTTTTGTTTTTATTTTTAACCCTTATTTCATGGAAAACTCACTGTCCCTTTAAAAACTTTTTTTTTTTACTTTTTGTCCTTGTTTCCTGTCCCCCAGGGCACTACCCGGACCCCCATACACCTTTTATGGCAAATATCTAGCATATATGCCCTCTTGGAGGGCACTCTAAAAATCGAATTTTGAGTCCCATTGACTTGTATGGAGTTTGTGTTCGAGTTCGAACTTTTGAATAGTTCGAGTTCAAATGCGAACTGAACTTGGGTGTTCGGCTCATCCCTAGTGCTCTGTCTGAAAATGAGGATCGAGCCACTTTCTTTTTGTATTGTGGTATTGCAAGTAAGGTGCTGGTCCTGGATCGGAGGTTATCGGATGAGGGAACTGCTGGGGAAGCAGCCTATTCAGGTAGGGTGGTAGCTTCTCTGAAAATCTCTTAAACACCAGGTTGGAAAGGTGAAGTGTGCGCCTAGATTCCAGCAATGGCCAGTTTAGCTCTTTTAACATGTCACAGTGGTGGGTCATGTAGTTACATTGTAGCACAAAGCGGCAGAATGAGTTATACAATGTAGTAAGTTTCTGAAGGTGTGTTTGCGGAGCAGCTGCATACACTACATCTCCATATTCAATAGCCGGCATAAGTATTTGTTGCACAATCTGCTTTCCTACCGCGGGACTCAGGCAGGATTTGGGGTAAAGTTTAGATGAGAGTTTTTCAATGTGGGGCCAAAGGTTTGTTATCTGCAATCCAAGTTTCTACCTGTGAATTGTTCTTGCTGCACAGCCTCCAGCCGCGGGGAAATTTGGTTTGCTGGTATAGATTACAGTGTCATCTGTGGCTTTGCAGATATTGGGCAGATCATTTATGAATATTGTGAATAGCAGGGGGCCGAGTATCAAGCCTTGGGGTACTCCGCATGTGACTGGGAGGGAGGAGCTGCCAGAAATGGACACATGTTGTGATTGGTTGGATACATACATATTTTTTTATATATTTTTTGAGAAAGGATTTTACCAGGAAGGATACATTGAGATTTCTCTTGTTTTCAAGTATGTCCTGGGTGGCGAGTATGTACCGTCAGGTCTCTTGCCAAGGACACTTACTGGAGAGGTTGCTCGCTGGGATCGAACCTATGACTCCACAGGCTCTCTCCATGCAGAGCAGTGACATTACCTCTACTCCACCCAGCCGGTACAGATTGAAACCAGGTTAGTGTGTGATCGCTAATACCAGAGTTTTTAAGTTTTTTTAATAAAATGCCATGGTCTACTGTGTCAAAGGCCTTGGCAAAATCAAGGAGGATGGCTCCAGTTAGGTCTCCTTGTTCCATGCCAGCTTGGGTATCATTGCAAACTTTTAAAAGGGCGGTTGTAGTTGAGTGATTTGGACAAAAGCCGGATTGCTTTGGGGTTAAATAGTTTGAAGATTGATAAAAATCATGTAATTGCGTGTACATGCATTTTTCCAAAATTTTTGACATTACAGGGGCCAATGATATCGGACGGTAGTTGGATTTCAAAGTACTGTCACCACTTTTATGGATAGGTACCATTCCTGCAGTCTTCCAGAGTTTGGGTATGTATCCAGTCGCAAGTGATTCATTGATTAGGGTTGTGACAGGATTAGCAATTGCCGGCGCACTGATTTTCAGCAGCATTGCTGGGATTTGATCAGATCCAGTCTGGTATTTCATTTTTTGATTACGGAGAAGTTTAATAACTACACTGACTGGCCTTTCTGTAGATGTTTCACTCTTTAGTTTAGCAATCAGGGTGTTGGCGCATCCAACAAAATAATTATTAAAGGCATTTGCTATGTCTAGGGGGTGTTGCAGGGTTTGGTTGTTTACTCTGACAGCAACTGGTTGGGAGTGGATGGGGAGTACTTGTATGTTACTTATGATTTTCCAAAAATTTCTAGGGTTTGATATGTTATTGTTTACAATTTCATTGAAGTATTGGACTTTTGCCATTTTTGTTTGTTTTGTGCATGCATTCCGGCATTGTCGGAATTCACAGTGATCATTCGTGGAACCAGTACTCTTGAAATTTGACCACAGCGAATCTCTAAGCTGGTACATTTATGTAAGATCAGCTGTAACCCAGGGTAGATGGGCCCCTTTTACTCGCACATTACGCAGTGGGGCATGGGAATTCCAGACCTGTAGGAGCTCAGATTGAAAGTATTCAATTGCACAGTCCAGGTCTGGAAATAAGTTTAGTCTGTACCATTGGAGCTGTTTGAGATCACCTAGGAAGGATTCTAGATTCAATTTCTTGAGAGACCTGGTGATTATTATCTTTGGGGGAGATTTTGTGGCCTTTATTTTGCGCACACAGTACACTAGGCAGTGGTCACTGAAGCTATTAGAGAGAATGCCTGCCTCCTGTATTCTATCAGGACATGAAGAGAGAATCCAGTCCAGCAGGGTATGGTTAGGGCTATTCATATTAATGCGAGTGGGGAGGAGATTAATTGAGTTAGTTGCAAGGCCTTAAACAGTGAGCAATCTGTATTAAAATCGCCGAGGACCAGCAGTTCACTTTTTTGGTAAAATGGCTCAGCACTTAGCAGTGAAAGGGATAAAACCTTTTTTTTCCCATTGTTTCCTGTCCCCAGGGCAGTACCCAGACCCCCATACACCTTTTATGGCCAATATCTTGTATATATGCCCCCTTGGAGGGCACTTTCATTTTCGGAAGTTCGACCCCCATTGACTTGTATTACGTTCGAGTTCGTGGTCAAACTTTTTTTGTTGTTCAATTTCAAATGCAAATAGGTACATTAAACACACTTCTCCAATATGTTTTATTTTCTCTGGGAATTGCATTCCACATTTTGACTTGCCATGCACTGATCAACTAAAATGTGTCTATGCATATAGGAGAATGGGCAGACTGGTTTGAGATGATAGAAATGCGACGGTAACAGAAATAAACACTCATTACAACCAAGGTATGCAGGATACCATCTCTGAACGCACAACACGTCCAACCTTGAAGCAGATGGACTACAGCAGCAGCAGACCACACCGGGTGTCACTCCTGCCAGCTAAGAACAGGAAACGGACGCTACAATTCGCACAGGTTCACCAAAAGAGGACAACAGAAAATTGGAAAAACGTTGCCTGGTCTGATGAGTCTTGATTTCAGCTGTGACATTCAGATGGTAGGGTCAGAATATGACATCAACGACATGAAAGCCTGGATCCATCCTGCCTTGCATCATCAGTTCAGGCTGGTGGTGGTGGTGTAATTGTGTGGGAGATATTTTCTTGGCACACTTTGGGTTCCTTAGTACCAATTGAGCATCTTTTACATGCTACGGCCTACCTGAATATTGTCGCTGACCATGTCCATCCCTTTATGACCACAGTGTACCCATCTTCTAATGGCTACTTCCAGCAGGATAATGCACCATGTCACAAATCTCAAATCATCTCAAACTGGTTTCTTGAATATGACAAGGAGTTCACTGCTCTCCAATGGTCTCCACAGTCGCCAAATCTCAATCCAGTAGAACACCTTTGGGATGTGGTGGAATGAGAGATTCACTCTATGGATGTGCATCAGACAAATCTGCAGTAACTGCTGATGCTATCATGTCAATATGGACCAAAATCTCTGAGGAATGTTTCCAACACCTTGTTGAATCTATGCCACGAAGAATTAAGGCAGTTCTGAAGGCAAAAGGGGGTCCAACCCAGTACTAGCAAGGAGTACCTAATAAAGTGGGCTGTGAGTGTATGTCCTTTTCTTTTGCTTACCTGCAGACATGTGCAGAATAGTTGTTTGATTTGGAATACTTAAAAATATATAATAATTGGAACTAGCCAATTTGGGATTTTGTTCTGAATTAGATGTAAATTCAGTCGTCTCCAATATACAGGACCGAGATGTAGTTAAGGTTGGGGTTTCTGTTTGTTTTTTGATTAAGGCTAGGGTTAGGGACAGCATTAAGATTAGGGTTACTATTGGGGTTAATTTTAGAATAAGGGTTACTATTAAAGGTAAAAGTTTCTGCTTGTTTTGTAATTATAAATAAATAAACTGTAAACGTAACTCTAAAGTATTTTACCAGGAAGGATACAGTGAGATTTCTCTAGTTTTCAAGTATGTCTTGTGTTCAAGAATATTGAATTGTTACGGTCGTTGCATTTTATTACTTTGTATTTCTGTAAGACATTAAATCACAACACAAATATACCGATTTAACATTTCATGGGAAGGGCTTGAACCTTGGGCTAATTAAGGTGATTGGCAAAGTTTAAGCAGCTGGAAAGGCAGCTACAAAATTTAGACCAGCACAGGGTGGGAGGATGGGGCAGCAGAGTCCAGAAGCAGGCCCTGTGTGTGTGATGTGAGATAGAAGCTGTATGGAGAAAGAGTTTGCAGATTGTGGGCTGTGTATGCCAGGTATTTACGACATGGGAAGGGGAGTGGGGAGGGGGAGGGCAGGCAATATGAGAGCATGGGTTTAACAAAGCAGAGCAAAAAGTTAACAAGAAAACAATCAGCCAAAATATTAATGAAGAAGTGTATATATAGAAATATATGTCTAGCAGCGTAGGCACCTAATTCCGAACAAACTACTATTATATGTATATACTAGTTGTTAAGCCTGCCCAGAGGGCAGTCTATTGTTGTTGTCGCCAGCTCAGGATTCATGTCCACATATTTGGTATTCAATGTCCTATCCAAGAGTATCTCTATATAAGTGCGTTTGTAAGGCGTCCGTCGTCGTCTCATCCGCAACATGAGGGCCAACTGAGCAGCTCTGATGGGTGCGCGCACAGCTGACAGCGCATTGCAAAGGCATTTATATATCAGAGCAGGTTCCTCTTCCCTCTTAGATTGTAAGCTCACGGGAACAGGACCCTCAGATTGTAAACTCACGGGAACAGGACCCTCTTAGATTTTAAGCTCACAGGAACAGGACCCCTTAGATTGTAAGCTTGTGAGACCCCTTAGAATGTAAACTCATGGGACCCTTTAGATTGTAAACTCATGGGATAGATTGTAAACTCATGGGACCCCTTAGATTGTAAATTCATGGGACCCCCTTAGATTGTAAACTGATGGAATAGGTCGTAAACTCATGGGACCCCTTAGATTGTAAATTCATGGGACCCCCTTAGATTGTAAACTGATGGAATAGGTTGTAAACTCATGGGACCCCTTAGATTGTAAACTCATGGGACCCCTTAGATTGTAAGCTCATGGGATAGATTGTAAGCTCATGGGACCCCCTTAGATTGTAAACTGATGGGACCCAATAGATTGTAAGCTCATGGGGACAGGCTCAAGGTGGTGGGGTGCCCAGTTGCAGGGAGGCCAATACTTACCTTGTTCCAGCGCCGTGATCAAACCTCCAGGTCTTCGCCGCTCTGGTTTCGGCATGCGGCACCCAGAGCCTCCCCTGCGCCAGCCGCCGGGGGAGACTCAGGGCAGGGGAGATCCGTGAGGGACAAATAAAACAGTACGCTGGTTGCGTGCGCATTTGAAGACCGCGGCGTGGCAACGTCATGTCCTGCCTGTATATTATAACAAAAAATGCAATAAAATTAGAATTTTTAATCATCTACAGTGTATAAAGTGTGGTTTTTTTACATTTTATCACATGAGCGTTTGCGGTTATATTTCCTATGGGGTGCGCTTGTACAAAAATTAGAAATGGGGACTCGTTACATTTTTGGGGGGGGAATTACGTGATTTTTTTGCAAACGCACCCCATAGAAAAAAATCATTAGTGCCGCATCCTTGTTCACATTATAATTGAAATGTGAACAATATTGCTGCATTAATAAAAACAACACACGAAAAAAACATGTTTTTTTATTTTTTTGTTTTACTTTGAACATGGTCATGTTTGGTATCATTCGAAAGGCCATGACGAGTGGCGCCGATCTGGAAATTGTAGGGTTAAAAACCAGGTACCACTTTAAAGGGCAGACACTGACCTTCAAAGCGGTGCCTGTTTTTTTGCTGAAAACCCTCCCGATCGGGAGGGAGAGGGATCCAAAAGGACCCCCCCTCCCTTTCAGGCGAACTCCCGGCATTGCCGGGGGTCACCTGGAAATGACGTCATTGCGCAGGTGCAATGACGTCATTTTCGTCGGGCTGGCCTATAGGCAGCGTCTGGCTTTCCTGAAGCCAGAACGCCGCTTGACCCTGGACAGGGAGGTGAGTATCTCCGCCGGGGCTCCCGCTTGCGGCAACGTGTGGGGCACGTGCCCCACACGCCATCCTCAGTGAAATGCATCCAGCCGCCTGTGCCGCGGCGGTTGGATGTGGGTGCACCCAGCAGTACACTGGTTGCGCGCGCATTTGAAGATGGCGGCGTGGCGACGGACAAGCCGCCGTCTTACTGTATTATTGTATAGATTAGAATGATCCAAAGAAGAAGGAAAACTAATAAGTAGCGTGATGCTGCCCAAGGAGATGAACACAAAGCACAGAAAAAACAACCAAAATCTGTGCCAGACAAGAATAAAAGGTACAATAAAAGATCCTTGTAGCGTGTCCTTGTAATCTCTATATAAACAAGAAGTTGTGAACATATTATTATAATAAGTAAACAAGTGCCCGTGCATGTGAAATGTAATAGTATACAAATACATGCAAAGAACTATATTTCAAGATAAATAAGGTGCTACAGTGTCCAGTTATACAATCAATAAAGTGCAATAGTGGCCAATACTATATTCCAGTGCAATAGTACATGTACCAGTCCGCAAGTTAAAAAGAGAGATACCTAAAAGATATTATCAAATGCAGTCCTCCTTATTTCAAAAATGGGTCCTGTACGTTAATCTTTGTCATTTACAAGAGCCCACAATTCCCTGGCTCTGGGTTTAGAGGCCTTCAGCCATATAAAGAGTGGCGTATCCCTTCTTTAACCACCAACACTTGCTGGGAGAACTACAAAAGAATGGCAGACAGCGCTTCCATAGCGTAATATTGCAAATAGAAAATATGAAATGGATTGGTAATACACTCACCAAGTTTGGAGCCTCGTGGTCACAGGCTCGGTCAATATAGCATTAGGTACTTTTAGGTAAGCACCCAGGACCTCTTTCTAGCCGTCTGACAAATGGTTATAGAGCCACCATATGATGTTGAACAAATGCATTTGGCACTACACTGTTTTTTATTATATGTATACTGTTTAACCCCTTCACTGCGGAGGACATGTCGGGAATGTCCCAATTGACTCCTGGTATAAGCGGGGGCGTTCCCTACACGTCCTCTGCTTGCGGGTGCCCCCACGGAGATATTTACCTGTCTGTCCGGGGTCCCGTGATGTTCTGACATCAGCAAAGTCAGACGCTGAATTTGAACCCGCCTCCGATGTCTGACGTCATCGCGCTATGCCAGGAGATCACCTGAAAGGGAAGGGGAGATCCATTTGGATCCCTCTCCCTCCCAATTGGGAGGATTTTAAGAAAAAAAGGCACCACTTTGAAGGGCAGTGTCTGCCCTTTAAAGCGGTGCCTGTTTTTTAAACCCTTACATGCCAGATCGCATTTCGGCGCAGTTCGACGCCAGATCGGGATCTAGCTCCGGTGGGGGCCACCATCTTGGATGGCTCCATCTCCAGGTTCTCCCTCGCCTACTGACGTGTCGCTCATAGCGCAATGACATCAGATAGCCAGGGAACCCCTAGTTGCCCGGGGATTTCCCAAGAAAATCCCCTGGTGGAAATATCGGGGTTCAAAGGAACCCCCTATCTCCGGAACCATGGCAGCTAGGGGGTCATGGTGTCATTCGAAAGGTCTGAGCATGGCCTTTCGAATGATACCAAACAAGACCATGTTCAAAGTAAAAACAAAATTTAAAAAAATAAAAATAAATTGTGCTTAATTAATGCAGCAATATTGTTCACATTTCAATTATAATGTGAACAATGATGCTGCACTAATGATTTTTTTCTATGGGGTGTGTTTAGTAAAAATCACGTAATTCCCCCCCAAAAATGTAACGAGTCCCCCCTCTAATTTTTGTACAAGCGCACCCCATATAAAATATAACCGCAAACGCTCATTAGACAAAATGTGAAAAAAAAAACACTTTCACGCTGTAGATGATTAAAAATTCAAATTTTATTGCATGTTTATTATAACATACAGGCAGGACATGACATATACATATAAAAATGATATATTATGAATCTGCCGAGTCTGCTGGAAAAAAAATATATATTTCAGGGTCATATAATAAAACGTGGCTTCTAAATACGTTTAAACATGATGAGCAAAAGCGGTAAAAATGAGCTCAGCACACAGAGGTGAAATGGCTCAGCAGGGAAGGGGTTAAGGTTGCTTAGAGGAACCTCCATATACAGCGTTTAGCAAGCAGATTGTGCACAGGTTTCTGGTGGGCGCTTCACTCTCTTGTATTAATTTGAAACGCTGTTTGCAAAATAACTACTGAACGAAAATGTCTGGAATTTACATATAAGATCCAATGAATGATAATAAAAAGGTCTGTTACAGAAAAAGAAAAAATGATTTAAAAAAAAAACAGGAAAGAAATGCCAAAAAAATCCCCAAAAATGCCTAAGAGATCCTAAAAAATATCTAAAATTAAAGAGACTTTTTACTGCAGAATAAAATTATAAACGGTTTATTAGATATTGAATTAAAATGGGAATATTTTTAACATTGAAGCCTATGGGATTCGCCTGAATAAACCTGTCAAATGAAACTACCGAACAGCAGGGCATTTCGGCAATTCTTCACTGCTGGTTTTTGTTCTCTGAATAGACGAAGCATTGCTTCTCTATGTGGGAATAGGGTTGAGCTGTTCGGTTTGATCGGTTCGGAGATCACATCGAACATAGTCTGTTCGCATGTTCGCGAACTACGAACATTTCCACGTGTTCGCCCACAATGTACCACAATGGACCACAATGCACTTTTCCACTGGCCTGAAGCTTGTAATTGGCTACAGTCTTGCACCTGACCACAGTTTAGGTGCAAGACAGGTTCAAGACAATGCCAATCACGGCTCAGAGTCATGATTGGACAAATTTTGCCCAATCATGGGCTCACAGAGCTAAGTCCCGCAGCACACTATATAAGGTTGTTTCAAACAGCGCTTCAGCACGCGATTGAGAGGAGATTTGAGAGGAGATTGTTGTTGTGTTAGTGTGTGTTCTCACTGCCAGTCTGCCACCAGCTACTGGGGGGTCTCATTTCTACATAATATCTGGGAATTGTTCTAATCTGTGTGTTCTCACTGCCAGCAAGTATTTTGGGGGTCAGTAATTTCTACAAAATATCTGGGAATTGAGGTGATCTGTGTCTTGTCACTGCCAGCAAGTATTTTGGGGGTCAGTAATTTCTACAAAATATTTGTGAATTGAGGTGATCTGTGTCTTGTCACAGCCAGTGCCACGCAGTATTTTGGGGGTCAGTAATTTCTACAAAATATTTGGGAATTGAGGTGATCTGTGTCTTGCCACTGCCATGCAGTATTTTGGGGGTCAGTAATCTGTGTCTTGTCACTGGCACCCATCAGGGGGTCTCAATGACTTATAGGAGGTTTCTGGGAATTGTCACTGGCTGCCAGCTATCAGGGTGTCTCACTGAGTTATACCAGAGTTCTGTAAATCTTTAATCTCTATACCAGAGTTGAATCAGAGTTCTGTATATATTTAATCTATGTATCACTCACCATTTCAGAAAGACCAAAAAGGACAGGCAGACGCTCCCAGACACAGATAAGAGGGCAAGTAGCCTCTGTGTCGGGAGGCTGTGCCTCTGGTCATGGTGGACGTGGTGCATCCTCTGCAGGGGCACGCTTGTCCTTTCTAACTGGTGCTGGCCGTCTTAAGCAGCAGCAACATACAGAGGATTTGGTGGATTGGCTAACCAGGCCATTCTCATCCTCCAAGTCCTCTGCCAGCCAGGCTTCTAGTGCTTTACAGTCCACCTCAGCTGCCAAAGCATCTAATGCAGCCTCCATGTCCACAGCTACTCCTGCCGTAGCCTCACTATCACACACGGAGGAGTCAGCTGAATTGTTTGACTACAATGACCGTGACATGCTGCTTGAGGATGCGTAGCAAGTACAGTGCTCTGATCCAATCTCTGAGGTGGAGGAAGGGAGTATAATCAACCTAGAGGAAGGGGGTGCCAGTGAAGACACACAAATAACTGGCACTCATGTTGCCCCAGCAGCTGCAGCATACTGCCAAGTTGTCTCCAGTGACGAGGAGATAAGGGGTGATGATGACAATGATGATGAGGTCACTGACATTACCTGGGTGCCTGATCGAACAGAGGAGTCAAGTGAGGAGGAGGAGGCAAAAGAAACACGAGGCACAACATCCTCTATGACCAACCGTAGCACTAGCCAGTCCAAGGCATCAGATGTCAGAGCTGCTCAGGTGCAGAGCGCTGTTGTCTCAAAGCACACATCCAGGAACTCTGCTGTCTGAGAGTTCATTAAGAAATGTGAAGCAGACCCCACCGTTGCTATTTGTAATCTATGTCAGATGAGGCTCAAGCATGGGAAAGACACCAGAAGCTTGGGTACCTACCACGTGCTTGAAGCGACATATGACCACCTGCCACACATCCCATTGGAGCAAAACTTTGCGTAGGTCCTCCTCCTCCTCATCTGTCTCTACCCCCAACTGTATGTCCTGCCAAGTCATTGCCTGCAACCTCCACTGACAGGGATGATGCTACAGTAATGGATGTACCAGCTCCTTCCTCACAATGTGACAGCATCCCATCATCTGAAGATTTACGCAGTCAGATTACGTTGCCCCAGCTGCTGCAGCGTAAGAAAAAATATAGTCCCAACAATCCCCAAGCACAGCGTCTAAATGACAACTTAGCAAAATTACTCAGTTAATGTATAAAACATAACAAGGAAAAAAGGTGTCATCTGTGCTCATTTCTATGTGTTCCATGTACAACAAAACTGAGGTTTTTGTTTGTTTCAATTGCCATTGCCATTGGTACATGTTAGGGACTCACTCTGTAAAGAGGTGCCGTGAAGTGGCGAGTGAGCTTACGTTGCAATGGCCATTGAAACAAACAAAAACCTCAGTTTTGTTGTACATGGAACACATAGAAACGAGCGCAGATGACACCTTTTTTCCTTGTTATGTTTTATAGCAAAATTACTCACATTGCAGCTGCTGCCTTTCCAGCTGGTGGACTATGCACCCTTCCGTGAATTTGCTGAATGTGCTGTACCACAGTGGCATGTTCCAAAACGCCATTACTTTTCACGGAAGGCCATTCCAACACTATACCAGCACGTGGAAGACAATGTTATCGAGTCATTGGGAAAGGCAGTCAGCAGCAAGGTGCATGTGACTTTAGACACGTGGTCCAGCAAGCATGGACAGGGCCGTTACATTTCCTTCACGGCACACTGGGTAACTCTGATTGCAACTGGGAGGGATCCAAGACGGGGCTCTGTGCTGGAGCTTGTTCATCCACCACGCCTCCAGAAAGCTGCTTGTATGAGGTCTGTCTGCTCCACCACCACCACTCACTCTTCCTCCTCCTCCTCCTTCTGTGTCTCTGCCAAAGTGGCAGTTAAACCGACACGTGGCAGGGACTACGCAATGGCTCAAGCAAAAAGATGACATACTGTGCTTGAGCTGGTTTGTTTAGGGGACAGGAGCCACACCGGGCCAGAAATTCTGTCAGCTCTGCAGGGGCAGGTGCAGAGATGGTTAACACTACGCCAGCTTCAACTGGGAATGGTCATCTGTGATAATGGCAGCAACCTTCTCTCCGCCCTATGCCAGGGTAAGTTGACGCATGTACCATGCCTAGCACACATCCTAAATCTGGTGGTGCAGCATTTCCTAACCAGGTACCCAGGGCTGGCAAGCGTTCGCCTGGCAGAAATTCAAAGAGAATTCCACCTTCCCACAAACCGTCTGATCTGTGACATGCCCACCAGGTGGAACTCGACATTAGCAATGCTGCAGCATCTACACAAGCAGCAGATGGCCATCAACAAGTACCTGTGTGATATTGGCACAAGGACAGGTTCAGGTCAACTTGTTTTTTCCCCCCCGCAGTGGCTGATGATCAAGGATGCATGCACTGTACTGTCACGATTTGAGGAGGCAACGAGGATGGTGAGCAGGGACAGTGCATGCATCAGTGACACAATTCCTTTAGTGTTCCTGCTGGATCGCACTCTGCGGGGAATTATAGATGTGGCAAAGCAGCGGGAGGAAGAGGAGGCCTTCCCTAGCTCTGAAGGCCCCAGTCTTTCCGCAGACAGCATTCCAGCAGATCCTCCTCAGATCAGACAGGAGGAGGAGGAATATTTGAGTAGTGGGGGCATTGAAGGTGGGGATTCCTCAAGGGAGGGTTTTGTGTGCCCAGAAACACAAGGACTAGTACGTGGCTGGGAGGAAGAAGTGCTCGATGGGGTCATCCTCCTCATTGAGCAGGAAGACTCGGAAGCTAATGCCACCTCCAACCTACGCTGCATGGGCTCCCTTATTATGCAAAGCCTGCTAAAGGACCCCAGGATTCGTACTATCAAGGAGAGGGATCATTACTGGTTGGCAACCCTTCTTAATCCACGATACAAGGGTAAAGTTGCAGAGCTCATCCTGCCCGCACAGAGGGAGCACAGGATGAAAAAACTTGAGGACGCTCTAAAGCGACACTTGTGTAACACCTTTCCAGGCACTGGTAGGTTACCAAGTGATGACACAGGTGCTTCTGAGGCTGTGGATGATCATTGATCACATGAATAGTGGTGAAGGCCAGGGCCGCTTGACTGATGCCTTTTTAATTTTTTTTAGTCCACGACGCCCAGGGACGTCAAATATAGGCACCCATTGCCAGCATCTTCACCATATGGTGCAGGACTACCTAGGGGCAAGGGCAGACCTGGATACCTTTACAGCAGATGATCCAGTGGCTTACTGGGTGTTGAGATTGGATCACTGGCCAGAACTTAGCCAATATGCTATGCAGTTACTAGGTTGCCCTTCATCCAGCATGCTTTCTGAAAGGACGTTCAGTGTCGCTGGAGGTTTTGTCACAGACAAAAGAGTGCGTCTGTCCACCGACTCTGTAGACCGGCTGACATTTATAAAAATGAATCAGTCCTGGATCAGCAACTATCAATCCCCTGATGCTGACATAACGGAATAGATCGGGGATGTCTTCTGCATTCACAAAACCTCCAACACTGAACTCTTCCACAATACCTCAGAGGGGTTACGTTGTGAAGGCACTAGCTGGCACCAAATGCCTAATATTTGGGTGTACTGCAACTGACACCTATACCAGATTCATATCATTTTAATATTGGTCCGCAGGGTCCAACCCTGCACTCTTCCACAATACCACAGACTTACTACTTACGGTGTGAAGGCACTTGCTGCCACCAAAGGCACAATATTTGGGTGCACTGCCACTGACGCCTATACCAGATTCATATAATTTTAATATTGGACCACAGGGTCCACCGCTGCACTCTTTCACAATACCACAGAGGGGTTATGGTGTGCAGGCACTTGCTGCCACCAAAGGCACAATATTTGGGTGCACTGACGCCTGTACCAGATTCATATAATTTTAATATTTGACTGCAGGGTCCAACCCTGCACTCTTCCACAATACCACAGAGGGGTTACGGTGTGACAGCACTGTTGCCGACACTAAAGGCCCGATTTAAAGCACCTATTGTTACTTTCATCCAAAGCCTGCATAAGTTTCACCATAAATTAGCCAAAAAAAAATCACTAAACTTGTTCTGCGTGTCCTAAAACGTCTACTCTTTTCATACAGGCTGCCGTCCCAAGCAGTTGTTTATGAATAGATTAAAGAAAACAATTTACCTTAATTTGAAATGTCATTTTTTTGTTTTTAAATGTCTCTATACATCCTACAAATCCGCCACTTCACGGGCAGGTTATGGGGACCTACTAGGCACGATATTTGATTTCATTTTTATTCTTAACCTTTATTTCATGGAAAACTCACTGTTCCTTTAAAAAGTTTTTTTAAACTTTTTGTCCTTGTTTCCTGTCCCCCAGGGCACTACCCAGACCATAATACACGTTTTATGGCAAATATCTTGCATATATGCCCTCTTGGAGGGCACTCTAAAAATCAAACTTTTGAGTCCCATTTACTTGAATTGAGTTCGGATCGTGTTCGCGTTCGAACCTGAACTTTTGAAATTGTTCGAATGCAAACCGAACATGGGGGTCTTCGGCTCATCACTAGTGGGCACCCCGATAATAGGATCAAACCTGGCACAAATTTAAGAAAACACAAGAGACGGACTCTCTGAACAACATCGGAGTGCTGAATTCTAACATAACCTTTATTGATTAGAATAAAATAGATATACGAAACTGGACAGTGCAATGAAAAACATATACAGAAAAATGAATATATAACTCGCAGCACAAAAATGAATCAATATTTTGTGCACTGACTTTGCTCTAATTATTATCAATAAAGACTAGGGATGAGCCGAACACCTCTGTGTTCGGTTCGCATTCGAACTCGAACAATTTCAAAAGTTCGAGTTCGAACTCGAACACGAACCGAACTCAATGCAAGTCAATGGGACTCAAAAGTTCGATTTTTAGAGTGCCCTCCAAGAGGGCATATATGCAAGATATTTGCCATAAAAGTTGTATGGGGGTCCGGACAGTGCCCTGGGGGACAGGAAACAAGGACAAAAAGTTTAAAAAAAAACATTTTTAAAGGAACAGTGAGTTTTCCCTAAAAGAAGGGTGAAAAATTCCTTCAAATATCGTGCCTAGGAGGTCCCCATAACCTGCCCGTGAAGTGGCAGATTTGTAGGATGTATAAAAACATCGCCATCAGAGACCCACACACGACACCTAGCCACCCTTAAGGGGTTAAAATGTACAGGGACTGGCTACTATCCTGTTAGTTGAGGGAATGTATTATAGGTATAAAGCAAGGTATATATGACAATGGATAGTCAGAGACTCTAGGGACTCAGCTTGTACGCTTTATGATAGACATTTTCACATTGTGTTGTGTTACTAATGTAGAAGCAGCAAGCCCTTCTACCACGCTTGCACCAAAACTATAGATCTAACACAATAATAATTGTATGCACACATAGGCCCTTCGGGAGAGGTACATGACATACAAATACTGGAATATTATGTTTAAATCTAAGGAGTGTGATAAAGATTTTATTAAGCCCTTTATGACAAATAACGTAACATCTACATCATTAATGATTGGCTTTACAGAGCCCTGGTCCTTAAGGGGTTAACCACTTGAATGCTAAGGACGCGCTCAGCGCGTCCTCAGCATTCCCGCTGGTATGCGGAGGACGCGCTGAGCGCGTCCTCGCATTGGGGTCAGCGTTCGGCCAGGTTCCGGCCGATCGCTGGCCCCTCCGGTGCGGGCTGACATCCTGGATGTCAGCCCGGCATCCGGAGCAGTGGCCGCCATTATTAGGTGTCATCGCGCCCCCGCGATGACACCTAATTCAGGCGCCCCCCCCGCATTTGCGGAGGAGGCGCCTGAAAGGGAGGGGGGAGGTCCTTCGGACCTCTCTCCCTCCCGATCGGCGGCTCACAGGGGCTTAACCCAGGCATCATTTGGAAGGGCACAGCCTGCCCTTCCAAATGATGCCTGGCATTAACCCCTGGGGAGCTGGATCGCAAATCGGCGCTGAAAAGCGCCGATTTGCGATCCTTCCCGGGAGCTGGCCGACATCTTGGATGTCGGCCAAGCTTCCGGGAACTCCCCCAGAGGACTGGCGTCATTGTGCGCAGCACGATGACGCCAGTCCTAGCATTAACCCCTAACTGCCACGAACTGTGGAGATAGGGAGTTCCAATGAACTCCCTATCTCCCGATCCGTGGCAGTTAGGGGTTAAATTTTGATATCGTTGGATCGGCCAGAGCATGGCCGTTCCAACGATACCAAACATGAAAGTAAAAAAAATTGTAAAAAAAAAAAAAAAAAGAAAAATAAAAATAAAAAAAAATTAAAAAAAAAATTAAAAAAAAAAAAAAAAAACACTTTTTTTTTATTTTTTTTGGTTTGTTAATGCAGCAATATTGTTCCCATTTCAATTATAATGTGAACAATGATGCTGCATTAACGATTTTTGTATGCGGTGCGTTTGTTAAAAATGGTGTCATTTTCCCCAAAAAAAAATGTAACGAGACCCCATCTCTAATTTTTTTAACAAGCGCACCCCATACAAAATATAACCGCAATTGCTCGCATGTTAAAATGTGGAAAAAAACACTTTACACGCTGTAAATTATTGAAAATACATATTTTATTGCATTTTTTGTTATAATATACAAACATGACATAACGTATACATATAATAATGACATATTATGAATCTACCGAGTCTGACGGAAAGAACGATATATAATATGTCGATGTCATATACTAAAATAAGCCTTCAAAACAGGTTTAAACATGATGCGCAAAACAGGTAAAAAATGACCTCAGCACAGGGGCGGGAAAAGCCTCAGCAGCGAAAGGGTTAAACAGCATATCAGAGGATCATATAGTAGAAATGAACACTTCTTAGAATTCAGAACAAGCACAGTGTTTATACATGTACAAGATCCACACCCAGTCTGCAGGCAATGTATCAAATATGTATCAAATTCATGAGACCAGACTAATTAGAAGCACATTGTATTTCCAAATACTAATTAAACACCTGTTGTTTACGCCGTTTGAGAGCACAGGTCATTTAGAGGTGAGAATCTTTGCACCTAGACATTAGGTAGTTTTTTAATTCAATATCTAATAAACCGTTGCTTATAATATTCTGCAGTAAAGAGTCTCTTTATTTCTCGATTTTTTAGTATTTTTAAAGCATTTTTTATACTTTTTTCAATTTTTTTTTTTCGAACTCGAACCGAACACGCCAAAAAGTTCGAAATTCCCGAACTTTTGAACTGCCAATGTTCGAGTCGAACTCCGAACTGATCGAACCGAACGGATCATCCCTAATCAACACAGAGAAAATTAGGAAAAGACAAACCAAAAGGTGACAAATACATAAAACATACTGTAGATGTACAGAATAATATTTTATGTATACATCTTGTTGCTAATTTCTGGATTACACATGTAATCATTGAATTTGTGGCCTTTTTATTTGCCTCATTAGTAAGAATATATCTATAAGGTTTATTCCCTTTATATGGGATCGCCCACATACACTATATTGCCAAAAGTATTCGCTCACCTTCCTTGACTCGCATATGAACTTAAGTGACATCCCATTCCTAATCCATAGGGTTCAATATGACGGCGGTCCACCCTTTTGCAGCTATAACAGCTTCAACTCTTCTGGGAAGGCTGTCCACAAGGTTTAGGAGTGTGTTTTGGGAATTTTTGACCATTCTTCCAGAAGCGCATTTGTGAGGTCCACTGATGTTGGATGAGAAGGCCTGGCTCTTAGTCTCCGCTCTAATTCATCCCAAAGGTGTTCTATCGGGTTGAGGTCTGGACTCTGTGCAGGCCAGTCAAGTTCATCCACACTAGACTCTGTCATCCATGTCTTTATGGACCTTGCTTTGTGCACTGGTGCACAGTCATGTTGGAAGAGGAAGGGGCCAGCTCCACAAGTTGGGAGCATGGAATTGTCCAAAATGTCTTGGTATGCTGAAGCATTCAGAGTTCATTTCACTGGAACTAAGGGGCCAAACCCAGCTACTGAAAAACAACCCCACACCATAATCCCCCCCTCCACCAAACTTTACACTTGGCACAATGCAGTCACAATGCAAGTACCGTTCTCCTGGCAACCGCCAAACCCATCAGATTGCCAGATGGAGAAGCACGATTTGTCACTCCAGAGAACACGTCTCCACTGCTCTAGAGTCCAGTGGCGGCGTGCTTTACACCACTGCATCCGACGCATTGCATTGCACTTGGTGATGTATGGCTTGGATGCAGCTGCTCGGCCATGGAAACACATTCCATGAAGCTCTCTGCGCACTGTTCTTGAGCTAATCTGCAGGTCACATGAAGTTTGGAGGTCTGTAGCGATGGACTCTGCAGAAAGTTGCCAACCTCTTCGCACTATGCGCCTCAGCATCCGCTGACCCTGCTCCATCAGTTTACGTGGCCTACCACTTTGTGGCTGAGTTGCTGTCGTTCCCAAACACTTCCACGTTCTTATAATACAGCTGACAGTTCACTGTGGAATATTTAGGAGCATGGAAAGGTCACAACTGGATTTGTTGCAGAGGTGGCATCCTATCACAGTTCCACGCTGGAATTCACTGAACTCCTGAGAGCGACCCATTCTTTCACAAATGTTTGTAAAAACAGTCTGCATGCCTAGGTGCTTGATTTTATACACCTGTTGCCATGTAAGTGATTGGAACACCTGATTCTGATTATTTGGATGGGTGAGCAAATAGTTTTGGCAATATAGTGTATTTTAGAGGTAGCAGTGCCACTTAGACATATTCCTAATAATGATTAAAAACATTGATGTTTCCAGTCTGGCACCCCACCTGCTTGAAAAGTCACCAGCCGCCACTGGTAAATTATAATTTTTGGACTTGCGGGTTTTACATTTTACATTACAGAGGTTCACTTTCTTACTTTAAATGCAGGTCCTTATCAGTTAAATACAGATTCTTATTAGATTTAGATTTTGATAAAAGCTGGTGGGGCTGAAATGTCACTGTTGATGATATTCACACACAGGTTTAAACACAATACGTATATAATGTAACTAATCATTAGGAAAATACTGCAGGATGAGCAAACACGCATTTTATAGTCTACAGAATGCAAACACAGAAGACAGTTTTCTTTTGTAATTCAACTTTGTTTTTATTATTTGGTTCTAATTTTACTTTTTTAGAATTATTTTTTAAATGATTTATAATCTGTTCTCTGTTATTAGTTTTTCAATAATGTGTTAATAGTTTCTTAATTAACATATAATCAGACATGGCTTACCGCTGCCTTTTTCTTGAACATTGAACAGTAAACTATTCTACATAGGTGTAACGGTGGGGAATGTGATAATATTAGCGCCAGGGTATATGTGTATCCTGTTATGTACAATTCTACCTACTGATAATTCCCTGCTACAAGTATAAAAAAAAGATGCAAGTGTGGATCACTGAGACTATGCCATCCTGATTCTGGGTCATGTACAAAATATAACGCAGAATATATCTCATTATTTTAGTAAAATTATTATAATAATTTTTCCATTAGTTGTAATATTGTCTCCCATTATGCAGAATTGGTTTCTGGTAACATCTAGTTCAAAACAAGAAAATAGTTTATGAACTGCAAACTTTGACCCCTATAAAGCAGCAAACGACTCAAAAGTGCATTTATTGTTTTATATAGAGCAATAATATCTAAACATAAAGATATATTTTATATGTATTGCGTGCACATGTGTCGTAGTTTCAAGGCATTGAAAAGAAAATTCATTATAAATATAACCGAAAATGATGCAGTAACAGATGGCATCTGATAAGGAATCCTGTGTACGTTCATACTCACTGCCTTTACCATTAGAGGTCTATTGCTGTGAATCCCATGTACGTTCATACTCATTGTCTTTACCATTAAATTTCTATTGCTGTGGATCCCCTTTTTCATGTCCCCGTCCCTTTATCATGTCCATCTACCCACCTCCCTTTTCAGTCTATTTCACCCCACTCTTAGTTCTCGTGTTCATTTCATTCCCCCCTCCTCCTCCGTTTTCATTAAATTTTTAGGTGAAATTTTTGATTTCCATTTTTTTAAATGGCTTTTTTTCTTTCTGTAACAGACCATTTAATAATTTTTTTATAGTACCTTTTTTATTTCCATTCATTTTCATGCATTTTTATTGTTTTAAACACTTTTTTTTAATCCCTTAGTGACCAGGCGGTTTTACGATTGTCAGTCTGAAGGTTTTTACATTTCTGCATTGTTTGTGTTTAGGTCTAATTTTCCTCTTGCTCGTTTATGGAACCCACACATTTTATATACCGTTTTTCTCGCCATTAAATGGACTTTCTAACAAAACCATTATTTCCATCATATCGTATAATATTGTATAACAAATTAGAAAATATGATGAAAAAATGCAAAAAACACACTTTTTCAAAATGTAATCCCCAATATCTACAACCATCAAAAAAGAACCCTGGCTAAACAGTTTTGACATTTTGTCCTGAAATTAGAAATACCCAATTTTTTGATGTTTTTAACCACTTCACTGCTGAGCCTGCACTCTGTGCGCTGAGCTAATTTTGACTGTTTTATGCTCATCATTTATAAACGTCAATTGAAGTCCTATTTTATTATACCCCTGACAATTTTTTTTTAAATTGTTTTTTTAAAAAAAAAAATAAAAAAAATATTATTTTTTTGTTTTACTTTTACACCAAACCTAGTCATGATCAGGCCTTTCCAATGATATCAAACATGACCCTCTAGCTGCAACGGATCGGGAGATATGGGGATCCAAAGGATCCCCCTAGCTCCACTTAACTGGCTGACTGATGTCATCGCACATGCAGCGATGACGTCAGTGGGTGGGGGGTGACCCGGAGGCTTGGCTGACATCCAAGATGTCAGGCACTTGTTGGTTCGAAACGCGATCCAGCACTGATAGGTGCCAGATCACTATTAAGCACCAAAGGGGTTAAAGAGAGGCACTCCTGAAAAGGGCAGACCCTGCCCTCTTCGGGAGTGCCATTCTTTTTTTCCAATGTGGAGCTGGTTGGGAGGGAGAGGGCTCCAAAGGAGCCCCCCACTCCCCTTTCACATTTTTCACTGCAGGCGTGGGGGTGCCTGGCAATGACATCATAACACTGGCCGAGCCCCATAAAAAGGTGGGGCAAGCTTCAAGCATGCCAGAACATCGTGGGAGCATGGCCAGAGAGGTAAGTATAGGGAGGGAGGAGGGTTAAAGGACCATGATGTAGAAACATAGAAACATAGAAAAATGTCGGCAGATAAGAACCTTTCGGCCCATCTAGTCTGCCCAATTACATGGATACTTTACCTGGATTTATCTTTTGTTTAGGATAGCCTTATGCCTATCCCATGCTGCTTAAATTCAATTACTGTTTTGGCTCTACCACTTCACTGGAAGACTGTTCCATGTATCCACCACCCTCTCAGTAAAATAATGCTTTCTGATGTTACTTTTAGGCTAGGGTCAGAGTGGGGCAGTCGGAACGCGCGTGCAGACGCACTAAATCACGGCGGCAGTAGCTGCACATAACGGCCAATGACGGCCAATATACGAAGTACGTGCGTACGAAAGTGCGCCGACACCACGCAACCAGCAAATGAACGCATTTTTCTCAGAACGTGAAACCGCTGCTACTGACGTACAGAGTGCGCGGCGGCCGCATGGCAGCGTGTGTGCGTGATTAGGAGACGTCAGACGCTGCTAGTGTGCGGCCTACATAACGTTCGAACAGCCAGATTTCCTAGAATTGCGTTGGTGAGTACCTGCAACTGTGAATGATGTCTGGACCAGAGATGGACGTCGAGAGGCTCATCAGCGCTGTGGGGGCATCCAGGGATCTGGGATACGGCCTGCGAGCGTTATAAGGACAAGGGGAGAAGGCGAGCGCATGGGTCGAGGTGTCCCGTCAGGTGTACCCGGAGTACGATACGTGGTCCGAGAAGGAGCAGCACATACAGAGTGAGTATAATATTATTTAATTCATAATCCCATAAATGTAAATCACAATAATAATAATAAACAAACAAATGAAATCATTGATGTGAAACTCAAATGCTCCCCAGCTGCCAGGGCACCTCACCTGCATCACTGATGAAATAATTAGATAGAGCATCGCGATACCTGTTGCTGTATCTATTCACAGCTATGATGTCATAGTTCACATCATCCTCAAGACCGACAACTGTGAGGGTATCGTCAAAATTAAAACCATCCCTGGCCCGCACATAGTTATGTAGAATGCAACAGCATTTCACTATGTCCACACAGAAGTCCACATTGACATCCAGCGGTCTATGTAGAATCCTCCACTTGTTGGTCAGTATGCCAAAGGTACACTCCACATACCGTCTCGCCCGCGACAGCCTATAATTAAACACCCGCTTCTTCACAGTCAGGTGTGTCCCTGAGTAGGGCCTTAGGAGGTGTGTGGATAGTCCGAATGCTTCGTCACCCACGAAGGCATAGGGGACTGTCACGTCACTGCCAGGCAATGGTGCGGCTCTGGGGATGTTCAGGGTCCCACTCTCAATTTCATTCCACAGTGTGGAGTTCCTGAACAGTGTGGAGTCAGAGTCCTTGCCGTATGAACCGACATCCACATACACGAAACTATAGTTGGCATCTGACACCGCCAGTAGGCCAATAGAAAAGTAATGTTTATAATTCTGATACAGTGAGCCACTGTGCGGTGGCTTCACTATGCGGACATGTTTGCCATCCACGGCTCCCAGGCAGTTTGGAAAGTTGGCTCTCTCCCAGAATCCTGCTGCAATTTCCAGACATGCCGTATGTGTCGGTCTTGGCAAACATTCGCCCTTCATGGTCTCCCATATTGTTTGGCACACCTTGCGGACGATCTCACCAGCTGTTGATCTGCCAACGCGGAAGCTATAATGCAGATCCTTCAAACTGCACCCACTAGCGAGATACCTAGAAGACAAAACAAAAATGTTTGAATATGATCACATACCATGAACACAAGCTAATGTCACTCTCATCATGTTTTGCAGCACAAGAGGCGATGAACAAATGGCGCACAGTACGCGACAACTACATGCGCGTCCAGAAGAAGCAGGCCATGGCTGCGCGCTCTGGAGCTGGTGCGAAAAAGGTCCGTGGCTACATATATGCAGAGCAGCTATCGTTCCTCCGCAGGACCCAGGAGCCGCGCAGGAGTGTCAGCAGCATGGACCAGCCATCGACCTCTGGCACACAGGTACAACAAATGGTGCCAGGAGATTATGCCAGCTGCCAGGAGGAGGAGAACCAGGGTGGTGCTGAGTCGCAGATGGAGGAGGATTTGGCGACACCACAGGTGGCAGGTACCGCGACAACGGTCAGCACCAGACCTGGCCAGAAGAGAAGGGCACAAGCTGCAGACCTCGAGCAGGCCATGCTCACCTTCATGGAGGCACAGACCACCCATGCACACCAACGCTGCATGCTTGCGGACTCCGTGGACATGTCTTTCTCCAATGCATGTACGCTCCTCCTGAACAAGATGAGCGAGGCAGAGAAAATGGAGTATCGCCACAGATCTCTGGCAATATTGGAGGACATCCTTTCACGTCCCCATCACGCAGCCGCCTACCATGCTGTGCCACAATCCGCCAGTGGATCTTCCGTCTCCAGTGAGGTGCTGTCCACCCACCCGCCATGCCCTGGAGCCAGGCCACCACGGAGCGCGCCAGCACACAGGAGTCGGGGTCCAGCTGTAGCCACACCACCGGCCCTCATGACCCAGATGCTCTGCGGTATCAGCAACTTTGATACATGAGCTAAATATGTTTTATTATTTGTTTATTATGTGTTATTGTTTTGATTTGTATATATACTGACCTTCAGTTTACGAGTTGTAATATATGTCCATAATATATTACAGTTTCTTTTCATATTATAGTATTATTTTTTCAACATTGTTGTCGGAGTCATTTATGATTATGTACGTGTGATGTGATGCCCGTGTGTGTATGTAACAGTGGGCATGTGACTACAGACATGATGCACTCATGTCAGGTGACTGGCAGCGATGTCATGTATACAGGTGTGTGACAGTACGTACCTCAAAGTGATGACTATCATCTCCTCCGGTGGTATGGCGGGCCGCATGTTGGTGTCCCTCTTGGTCAGCGGCTCCCGTACCCGCGACAACAGTTCATCAAAGGAGGCGATGGACATCCGCATGTAGTTGAAGAACTTCACGGGGTCCCTCTCTCGCAGTGGCCTGTACAGCGTCACAAAGTGTCCATGCGTGGGTCTGGCAGCGTTGATTTCATGAACCCAGGTTCGCCGCTTTCTCTTCCTCTTTAGGTACAGGTACCCCATCACACCAAACACAAAGACGTGTGCAGGATCCATCTTTGAAAAACGCCACCATCCCCAAAACGGCTTTTTATAACCCTTGCCCTTATTATTTCATTTCTCAAGTGATTAGATTCATCTGATTTTTACTCTTTTTTCACCCCACCGTCATGGAATACGTCCAGAATTGAGCATCGTCCGACCACTCAAGCGTATTCCGTGAAAAAATGCGTGCGCACGCATCGACGTACATTTTGACGGTGGCCGCAGAAAATGCGCTCATCTGTCCCTAGCCTTAAACCTTTGCCCCTCTAATCTAAGACTATGTCCTCTTGTTTTTGCTACTTTGTTTCCTTTTTAAATATACTCCTTCCTCTACCTTGTGGATTCCCTTTACGTATTTAAATGTTTCTATCATATCTCCTCTGTCTCGTCTTTTTTCCAAGCTGTACATGTTAAGATCATTAAGCCTTTCCTGGTAACTTTTCTCCTTCAAGCCGTACACCATTTTAGTAGCCCTTCTCTGAACTCTCTCTAAGATGTCTATATCCTTCTGGAGATACGGTCTCCAGTACTGCACACAGTACTCCAAGTGAGGTCTCACCAGTGCTCTGTACAGTGGCATGAGCACTTCCCTTTTCCTACTGCTAATACCTCTCCCTACACAACCAAGCATTCTGCTAGCATTTCCTGCTGCTCTATTACATTGACTACTTACCTTTAGATCCTCTGAAATAATAACCCCTAAATCCCAACCTTTGGATTAGGTTGAGGACTAATCAAATATTCTATATTCAGCCCTTGGGTTTTTACGTCCCAGGTGCATTATCTTGCACTTATCCACGTTAAAACTCAATTGCCACAGCTCCGACCAATTTTTTAGTTTACCTAAATCATTTGTCATTTGGCTGATCCCTCCAGGAACGTCAACCCTGTTGCAAATCTTTGTGTCATCAGCAAAAAGACATACTTTTCCATTAATACCTTCTGCAATATCACTAATAAAAATATTAAATAGAATGGGTCCAAGTACTGACCCCTGAGGTACCCCACTGGTAACAAGACCTTGCACCGAATAAACTCCATTTACCACAACCCTCTGTTGCCTGTCACTCAGCCACTGCCTAATCCATTCAACAATATTGGAATCCAAGCTCAAAGATTGCAATTTATTGATAAGCCTTCTATGCGGAACAGTATCAAAAGCCTTACTGAAATCTAAATAAGCAATGTCTACTGCACCAACCAGCGTCTATTATTTTTGTTACCCAATCAAAAAAAATCAATAAGATTAGTTTGGCATGATCTCCCTGAGGTAAACCCATGTTGTTTCTGATCCTGTAATCTATGTGTTTTTAGATGGTCAACAATCCTTTCCTTTTAACATGGTTTCCATTAATTTCCCCACTACTGACGTAAGACTAACTGGCCTATAGTTCCCAGATTCCTCCCTACTACCCTTCTTGTGAATGGGCACAACATTTGCTAATTTCCAGTCTTCTGGGACGTACATAATAAAGACAAAAAATAAAAGGGCGCAAGATAGGTGGAAATTGAAAAAATACCTCTGGAGCACCCCAGATACAGTTAGGGTACTCCTAGGGTTCATAGTAGATTGATATCTTGAAAGAGCGCTTTTGCTTCTTAGTTGGTTAATATAGCATGCACTGAAAAATCAAAAGAGCGCATATATTGTGCAGTATATTTAATAAAAAATTTTTTAAAAAAAACTCACAAAAATAGAGCACAAATAAATGTGCAAAACAGCATTTGCCACAATGGCCAGAACCTCCTGATTTCTGTACTCCAAACCTCCGGTCTGCAGTCCACCATAGTACATCCGTAGTCCTTAAGGGGAATTTTCCCCAGGACGTACTATGTACGTCAGTGGTCCTTAAGGAGTTAAAATAGCAGAGTTCCGTTTTTTTTGTTTTTTTTTTAAAATGTATTTTTTATTGAGAAATATGTCAAACAATAATACTTATTATTCCTTTGATAACAAAGGCAGAACATTTCCTCAGTTTCATCATTATAAAAACAATAACTAATGAAAGATAAGGGGGAAAGTAAACAGAGGAAAGATAGAAATAGATAGAAATAGGGACTGCCCGGGTCCCTATAGAGACAGATTAAGAGAGAGGAAGGGAGAGGGGGAGGCTCTTAAGCAATATTAAGCGTAACCATTATCTGGCAATCTCCAAATCACGTTCTGACCCAATTGCCTGCCATCAGTGCCCCAAGGAACGAGCCACTAGGGTTTATAAAGGGATATCATTCTGCAGCATGTCCATCTGTATCCGACCCTCGCCCATCTGGGCAATCCAGGGGGCCCAGGTGTTGTAATATGCGGGGAGAGTATGTGAAGAAATGGCCGTGAGTTCGTCCATTAAGCAGACGTCCTGCATTTTAGATGAAAGGCGTGTGAACGAAGGAGCCCGTGGGCTATTCCAGCTTTCCGCCAGGACCCTACGTGCCGCCAAAGTTATTTTAGCCAGAAGCTTATTCTCTTGTCTGGTCAGATCCTGCACTGGTCGAGATAATAAAAAGGCCCAGGGATCCATGGGGATGTCCTTTGATAAAACCGCCATCGCCAGGGTGTGAGTTTGTGACCAAAAGGTCTTCAGTGTAGGGCATTCCCACCACATATGAATATAGGTGCCGCGAGCTCCACACCCTCTCCAGCATGAGTCTGGGGTCCCAGGAGATATTCTAGACATTTGGACCGGTGTAACATACCACCTAAATATTGTCTTTATGAGTTGTTCCTGATGGGTGGTACAGACGGATACCGACCTCATAGACTCCCAAATATCCGCCCATTCCTCTGCTTCCAAAGACTCTCCAAGATCTGCTTCCCAGGCCGCCACATATCGGAGTGTCTTCCAGTCCAGAATAGTTGTCAAAGATCGATATAGAGTGGAGATCAATCCCCTCGGGTATGAGCCGGTATGACATAGACGCTCAAAGGGTGTAAGGGGTGTTAAGGCCGCCTCCTTGATGTGCCGTTGATTTGCGAATGCCCTTAGTTGGAAGTATGGAAGAGGGTTGGTATTAGCGCTTGATCCAGATATTATAGGGTCTGTTTGATCTATAAAGATTCCTCCAGGAAATAATTGATACAGGCGGCGTATTGTAGTGCCCATCCATCCGTCCTCTGCCCTAGCATTGTAGCCAGGCAAAAAATCTTTGTTACGAAGCACCGGGGATAAAGGAGAAGGGAGGGAGGTAAGGTCACATTTAGTTGCGAGTTTGTCCCAAAGACGAATGGAATTTAATATAGCCGGGCAGGTTGTTCGCAGGAGGGGTCTTTGTGGTTTAGGGAGCCAGATCCATAGATGGGGGTGATCAGGGTGCATGAGAGTTCTTTCCAAGTCCACCCAGCGATGAAGACCCCTTGGCGAGTGCCAGGCCACGATCTGGGCCAGTTGTGCGGCATAATAATAAGAAAATAGGCATGGAAGGCCCAGGCCCCCTGCGTCTTTTGGTCGATAAAGAGTCGCCCTTGCGATCCGATGTCTTTTTCCCTGCCAAATGAAGTGGTCTATGGTAGATTGCAGGAGCCGTATATCTTCTGAAGGGAGGGCGCACGGCAAAGCCTGAAAGAAGAAGAGTAAGCGAGGCAAAACATTCATCTTAATACAATGTACCCTCCCTACCCACGAAATGGCGTACTTAGACCATGATTCTAAATCTTTTTTCAGTTGAGAGAGCAGCGGAGGGAAATTTTTATCATACAGGTCCCCGGGGTTAGATGGCAGTGCAATCCCCAAATAATCAATGGAGGTGGGGGAAACTCGAATGGGATATGCCCCCCGGATGATGTCCAGATCTCCCTGGGACATGTGCGTGGCCACCGCCTCCGATTTGGTGATATTCACCTTATATCCCGAAAGTCTAGAGAATTCGTCAAGTCGTCGCATGACCGCCGGTAGGGAGGAGAGAGGTCGTGTCAGGGAGAGTAATATGTCGTCAGCGTATGCCGAGAGTTTGTATTCCTGATCCCCCATCCGAAAGCCCGTTATATGTGGGTCCTTTCTAAGGTGTTGAAGTAGAGGCTCTAAGAACAGTGCGAATAAAGCCGGCGATAGGGGACACCCCTGCCGAGTGCCGTTGCGTATTGGAAAGGGGAGTGGGTCTGTCCCTGAGATTATAATCTGAGCTGTCGGTATTGAGTATAGAGCCTGTATGGCACGAACAAAGGGAGGAGGGAAACCCAAGTGGGATAAGAGGGTGAACAGGAATGGCCATTCCGCTCTGTCAAAGGCTTTTTCCGCGTCTAATGACAGGAAGAGGGATGGAGTATTGCTAGAAGAGGCTAGCCACAGGAGATCTGCCGATCTCCTAGTGTTCTCGTAGGCCTGTCTACCCGGGATAAATCCCACCTGGTCTGGGTGAATTAGGGTGCCCATTATTAGATCAAGTCTTTTAGATAATATTTTGGTGAACAGTTTGAGATCTGTATTTATGAGGGATATTGGGCGATAATTCCCTACCATGTGCTTATCTTTGCCGGGTTTGGGGATAAGGGCAATGGATGCTAAAAGGGAGTCCGCAGGCAGTCTACCTCCCTCCAATAGGTTGTTAAACATCGACAATAAGTGGGGGCCCAATATTCCCGAATGTGATTTATAATAATGATAAGTAAAACCGTCAGGGCCTGGGGCTTTATGTGGTTTCATAGATTTTAATGCTGCATGTAGTTCCTCCTCCGTCACGGGGGACGAGAGGGGCTCGAGTCTCGAGTCCGGTAGGGATGGTAGGGATGCGTCGGCTAGGTATTGCTTGATTTCCCTACAAAGTGTTTCATTGGCGGGAGTATGGGTAGGGGTGTGGTCATACAGGGAGCGAAAGTAACGTGTAAACGTATCCCTGATGGCGGTCGGAGTGGTCACCAAAAGGCCCGTGTCATCCCTAATTGAGGTTATTGCCTGAAACTTGGGGCGGGGCTTAAGCAGGCGGGCGAGGGGGTATCCATCTTGTTAGATCGACTATAATAGCGTTGTCTGGACCATAGTAGAGAGCGCCCCACATCGTCTAAAAATAGCCGATTGAGCGCCATTCGTGTTTGGCTGAGCGTTGTGAAGGATTCCGGGGTCGGGTGTGATTTATGTGCCATTTCCAAGCGCCGTAGTTTATGTTGGAGAGAATTTATCTCCTCCATTTTCAATTTTTTATGGTGCGTCGCAAGGCTTAGAAGGGTCCCCCGTATCACCGGCTTGTGGGCTGCCCATAGCGTCTGTTTAGATATGTCCGGGGTGTCATTATTCTCAAAGTAATCCGCCAGAACCGCCGATACAGAGTCAGAAACCCCCGGCTTATCTAGGAGAAGAGGGTCTAGGCGCCATCTCCTCCCCACATATGGGGAGAGGGGGCGCAGCGTGATGGACACGTCTGCATGGTCTGACCAAGTGATAGATCCTATCTCTGAGGAAAGGACGTTTGAAATGCAGTCCGAGGAAATCAATATATAATCTATGCGGGAGTACGACTCATGCACCGGGGAATAAAATGTATAGTCCCTACAAGAAGGGTGATGAGTCCTCCATATATCAATTAGGCCCGAACGTTTCACGAATTTATAAAATTGCTTGTCCTGGGATGAGGGTGTTAGTGTGCGGTTGCCGTCACGGGGGTCAGATCTGTCCACCGGGGGCATAATGTGGCGTTACAATCGCCCCCAAGTATAATACGTCCCCGGGCGTGTGAGAGGATAAAGTCAGCCGTCGCCGCCCAAAACTTAGAATCTGAGCCATTAGGGCCATACAATGCGATCAGTGTGAATTGTTGAGCGGAGGCGGATCCCTGGATTAATATGCATCTCCCAGCGTCATCTGTGTGTACCCCTTCTACTACAAAAGGGCAAGAATTGCGTAGTAATACTGCCACCCCATTACGTTTAGGGATTGCACAAGACATATAAACCCTGGAATAAGCGGGGTCCGATAGCCGGAAGGCCGCCTGTTTAGGGATCCTAGTTTCCTGTATCAGAGCTATGTCTACAGATTTTCGTTTTAGGTCCCGAAATAACATACGTCGTTTTCTGGGAGAGTTGAGGCCCTTCACATTAAGAGAAAGTACTTTCACATTAGCCATTACATGAGTATAGAGGAGAGAGACATGGGGTGCTCCGTCCTGCCGCCTCACCCCCGGTGGGCGCGGAGCCCGTGGGGCGGCCAGGACCAGAGCACAATGCAGAGAGCCGTGATGGGGAGAGGGGTGGGGGGAGAGGTGAGAGAGTGAAAAGTAAAGTAGGAAAGAGCAGAAAGATTAAAGAGGTTAAAGAAAAGTCCGTGCTGGGCAGGCACGTATAGAACAGAAAGTCCTTCCGAGCGGGGATACCGGAGGGGAGGAGAACAGGGGTGAGGAGAAGGAAGAGGGGTACGCCAGCGGCGATTAGGAAGAGCATGAGGTTCAACAGTCCACGCTTACTCCCACCGCTAAATGAGCGGATACCCGCCCAACATGCCATAAGCTCACTCGTGGTTCCCCAATGCTATAAACATAAAATATCAATGGTATATAACCCAAAATCTATAACCTATAATCTTAACTGTTATATTACTATCAAATAACATTAAACCGTATTGGTTCTCGCCTGCCGCGAGAGAACACCCATCCTGACCTGGAATTGGGTCAGGAAATGCGGGCCAAAGGCCCTGCAGTGATTGAGACCAGTCCTGGATTGGAAATCAAGCCCCTCATTCAATCTCCCGGGGTCAACCAGTCCTGTGCCAAACGTGGTAGGGGTTGTGGGGGTGTTAGGTCTGCTAGAGAGGGGGGGATCGGCAGATCCACGGCGCGGAGTAGATCCTTAGCTTGATATAAATAAGAGTACGCCTGAGAGCGGTTGTTCTTGAAGACGATAATCTTAAAAGGAAAGCCCCAGGCATACCGGATATCATTGCGGCGTAGCAACTCAGTGACCTCTCTCCACTCCCGGCGTCTGGCAAGTGTAGAAGGGGCGAGATCTTGAAAAAATAGTATTGTGGAGCCCTCATATTTCGCTTCCTGGGTGCGAGCAGCTTTGAGGAGGAGATCTTTAGTGTTATAATAATGAAAACGAGCAATCACATCACGGGGAGTAGTGGTTTTATCCCGTCGTGGCCCCAAGGCCCTATGCACTCTATCTAGGAGTAGGCGCTGCGGCGGGACATCAGGGATCAAGCGTTTAACTATACCCAGAAAAGTGTCCTGAAGCTCCTCTGGTGAGACCGATTCGGGGAGGCCCCGCAGGCGGACATTATTACGTCTGGAGCGGTTCGAGAGGTCTTCCAGAGATTCCTCCAGCCATTGTACCCGGTGTTCCATAGTCTCAGCATGGCCTGCCAGGTCATTACAGTATTCCACCAACCTTCCGGCCTGCTCTTCCAGGTGTGCTGTGCGTTCCCCCACCGCCTGTATCTCTGCTGATAGGGTCCGTGTGGTCCTCTCAAGTTCGGCAGTGATAAATGCCTGAAGGCCTTTGATATCAGCCCTAGATGCCGGGCTGGAGTCTGCAGGTGCCGCCTCGTGGTCGCGGGAGTGCGGGGATTCAGAGCGGGCGCCATCTTGGATTGGGCCCTCCGAGCGCTGCCGCACCGCGAAAATCGGCGCATCCTTTTTTTTTTGTTTTTTCGGGGTCCGCGACATGTTGGTGGACATCTCCTACCCCTTTTGGTGATGTTTGGCAGGCGAGAAGTGCTTTTGATGGGGAGATTACAGCGGGAGCAGCGGGAGCTCTTCTAAACCACGACTGCTTCCATCGCTGGCTCGGCTCCGCCCCGTTCCATTTTTTTTTTTAACAGCTCGGAGACGTTTGGCGGTGTGAAATTGAAATTCGCTTATATTCAGTGCTCTCCGAATAACCCCTTATGTATATTTCATATCATTTTCATGACGTTGATTTCCTTATGACTTATTTCACTTCTAACTATGGCTGCCACATCAATTATAGCCTTGAGACCCATCATTAAATATAGATAACAATGTAATAGTTCATAGATGGCAACCTGATTAATAATGCCCTGTGGAACCATAGATAACAGAAATTGTGCTCATATAGTGCATACAATGCCTAGATCCCTCATTCCTGAAACTGATACAAGTGATATTACAATTCTACCAGGATCTTTGGGATCTTCTATGTACTGAGACTCACTTTCTTCTAGGATAATGTCTGCGGTGACCAACCTTCTGGTTGGTCTCGCGCTAATATTTGCAGGAGGTAGGTGACCTCTTGTAATGATTTCTATTTATGATGGGTGATTGAATTGAATATCAGCTGTTATTTTCTGCTTTGGGACATGTGTCAACCTTTTATTTTATGATGGACTAAATAACTTTGCATATACCAGGGGTTTATAATTTGTGCAGCCCTATTCAAGATGGTTTTAATAATTAGTTTTGCTTTATTTAGGAGGGATCCTGTTAGAGCTGTCATTGCAGAAAGCAGTATGTTGACTTGTGTGGACACCCCAGTCTGTAAGTTTTGGTGTATCTCAATACATAAGGGGCTATTAAGACAGAGCCAACATTGCACCGAACAGGGAATTTCCCCATACGGTGCAATTTCGTGGCCATTTGGCTAGTCAGAAAGTAGGCAGTTCGCCAAATTTTGGCGAATTGCCAACTAAATACAGTTTTTGTCCTTTTTGGACTTTTTGCACTTCTTGCACATACTGATCATTCAGAAAGGATAACAACTGATGAAGCCTATTGGTGAAAGCGCGTTCTTGTTGATCCTACTTAATTAGTACTTTAACAATTGATTTTATAGTTGAAGGTCTACCTATTTATTGATTAATAAATGCATTTTAATTGAATTATCTGCTGCTCCGCTGTCTTTTTTTACATCAAGTGGAGAAATACCCTCCCCCCTCCTTTTTTCTTGGGATACCGAACAGCTACATCGCAGGACCCCATGCTGAGAGAGGGGAAAAAAAAGAAACACCACTGAACTATAAGTATTCCTTAAGTTATACACATTTATCATTATAATATAACCACTGTTTTGTTTAAATATTAATTCATTTGATGTTTGCACATTGGCCATTTTTGGTTTTAAAACAAGTGGAAATTTTAGTAAGGTGCGCCTGGAAGTGTTTTTTATTTTCTATTATATTCGTGTTTTTGAGGTTGTAAACACATATCTTCTAGCTTGCAGCACCGACTTATATTGAGCACGCCTTAATAATCTTACAACCACTAAGAAAAGCGCCAGATTCACCCTGTCTTTTAGGCTGGGGTCAGACCAGCGCACTTTTAACGTGCGTTCTGGCGCACATAATTATGGCCGCACTAGCAGCAGATGACGGGCAATGACGGCCAATATACGAAGTACGGCCGCACAAAAGTCCGGCCGCGCAACGCAAGTGGAATTTGAACGCATTTTTCTAAGAACGCTGAACCGCTAGTACTGACGTACTGAGTGCGCAGCTGCGGCATAGCGGCGTGTGTGCGTGATTAGGAGATGTCAGACACTGCTGATGTCCAGCCTACATAACGTCCAGACGCAAAAAGAGTTTTATTGACGATCCGTACAAAATCACGCCCGAAAATGCGCATCGTCTGACCGTTTTTGCGCATTCCGTGAAAAAATACGTCAATGCGTTCGGACGCACTTTTTCACGTTCGCGGGGAAAAATGCTTTCGTCTGACCCTAGCCTTACTTCTACCAAAATACAGTGCCTGTTCGAAGGCAGTGAAATCCCCCATAGAGAAGCAATGGTTAATCTATTCAGAGACCTCAAACAGCAGAGAAATGTCAGTGAAATGCAATGATGTTCGGTGGTTTTATTCAACATGTTTAATCAGTCGAATCCCATAGGTTTCAATGTTTAAAATATTCCCTTTTATTCAATATCTAATAAACCGTTTATTCTTTTAATTTGCAGCAAAAAGTCTCTTTATTTTTTTTAGGATTTTTCGGGAAATTCTTTTTTTTTAGGTATTTTTTTAAATAGCAGGTTTTTTTTTCTGTAACAGATCTTTTTATTATTAGTCATAGGACCTTATATGTTAACTCCAGACATTTTTGTCCAGTAGTTTTTTTGCAGTGTTGAAATTTTGACACTTTCAGTAGTTTTGCTTTTTTTTTTTTTTACCCCGTTCCTCAGCTTGTCTGATTTTTCTGGCGGCCAGTCAGCGCTGTGATCGGTGGATCGTCAGCTTTTTCGGGACGCTTTTGGCAGGTTTGCCCTCGCTTATCGGATTGCATCCCATAATTTATCAAATTGGATCCGATCCCATAATTTATCGGATCGGGTCATTCCATAATTTCTGCGGATCTTAGAAAAAAAAAAAAAAACGGCAAAATCGCCAAAATTATCGGATCCCATAATTTCGGCGGGTCCCTGGCACCTTATCGAATCGGAACCAATAATTTTGGCGGTTTTGCGGTGGCTTTTCTCTGTACATCGGGGACCCTGCGGTGAAAGCTTCCCCGAAGTGCGGGGAACGAATAACCCCTATAGTTGCCAACTGTCTTGGTTTTTGAGAGACTGTCCTGTTTTTGTGCTTGGTGTCCTGAGGGTTAAATGTCTCCTGACTCTGTCCTGAGATTTTCTGTCCTGAGTCTTGCAGTGAAATAATTAAGTTTAATGTTCCGGGACAATTAACAACCAGGACTTCAAGCACAAACCGGCAACCTAACAGGAATATGTTGACTGTTGGCAACTATGTCAATATAATGATCACGCTGGCTCATAGGGATGTGCATTTCGTTTCGAATTGAATTTCGTTTGAAATTCACCATTTTCGTATTTTCGGGAGGATTTCCGAAACGTGATATTGTCTGTCTGAAATTCTGAAATCCGAGTCGCTTCAACACAAATGAAATCATTTCGGTATGGACCCGATACGAAAAAAAACGGAACGAAAATAATACTAAATGCTTAAAAGAAATGGAACAAAATGATCAAAAATCAAATAAATTTTGTAACAAAATTATCTGAAATGAAAAAAGACAGAACTAAATGATCTGAAATGAAAAAAAAGGAGCAAAATGATCTAAAACGAAAAAAAACAAAAACTGAACCAAATGGTCTGAAACAAAACAAACAGAACAAAACGATTTAAAACGAAAAAAAACAAAAAACGAACCAAATTAATTATCTGAAACGAGAATAAACCCAGAACAAAATGATTTAAAACTAAACAAAATGGAACCAAATTATCTGAAAGGGAAAAAAAAGGAATAAAATCATCTAAAACACAGCCAAAAGATCCAAAAATAATTTAATGTAGCATATAAATCCACATACTGCAGGGAAGCGCCTCTCTGCAGTATAATTAATGCAGCATATGAATCCACACACTGCTGGGAAGCGCCTCTCTGCAGTATAATTAATGCAGCATATGAATCCACACACTGCTGGGAAGCGCCTCTCTGCGGTATAATTAATGCAGCATATGAATCCACACACTGCTGGGAAGCGCCTCTCTGCAGTATAATTAATGCAGCATATGAATCCACACACTGCTGGGAAGCGCCTCTCTGCAGTATAATTAATGCAGCATATGAATCCACACACTGCTGGAAGCGCCTCTCTGCAGTATAATTAATGCAGCATATGAATCCACACACTGCTGGGAAGCGCCTCTCTGCAGTATAATTAATGCAGCATATGAATCCACACACTGCTGGGAAGCGCCTCTCTGCAGTATAATTAATGCAGCATATGAATCCACACACTGCTGGGAAGCGCCTCTGCAGTATAATTAATGCAGCATATGAATCCACTCACTGCTGGGAAGCGCCTCTCTGCAGTATAATTAATGCAGCATATGAATCCACACACTGCTGGGAAGCGCCTCTCTGCAGTATAATTAATGCAGCATTTAATCCACACACTGCGGGGAAGCGCCTCTCTGCAGTATAATTAATGCAGCATATGAATCCACACACTGCTGGGAAGCGCCTCTCTGCAGTATAATTAATGCAGCATATGAATCCACACACTGCTGGGAAGCACCTCTCTGCAGTATAATTAATGCAGCATATGAATCCACACACTGCGGGGAAGGAAGCACCTCTCTGCAGTATAATTAATGCAGCATATGAATCCACACACTGCTGGGAAGCGCCTCTCTGCAGTATAATTAATGCAGCATATGAATCCACACACTGCGGGGAATGAAGCGCCTCTCTGCAGTATAATTAATGCAGCATATGAATCCACACACTGCTGGGAAGCTTCTCTCTGCAGTATAATTAATGCAGCATATGAATCCACACACTGCTGGGAAGCACTTCTCTACGGTATAATTAATGCAGCATATGAATCCACACACTGCAGGGAAACGCCTCTCTGCGGTATAATTAATGCAGCATAAGAATCCACACACTGCGGGGAAGCGCCTCTCTGTGGTATAATTAATGCAGCATACGAATCCACACACTGCTGGGAAGCGCCTCTCTGCAGTATAATTAATGCAGCATATGAATCCACACACTGCTGGGAAGCGCCTCTCTGCAGTATAATTAATGCAGCATATGAATCCACACACTGCTGGGAAGCGCCTCTCTGCAGTATAATTAATGCAGCATATGAATCCACACACTGCTGGGAAGCGCCTCTCTGCGGTATAATTAATGCAGCATATGAATCCACACACTGCGGGGAAGCGCCTCTCTGCAGTATAATTAATGCAGCATATGAATCCACACACTGCTGGGAAGCGCCTCTCTGCAGTATAATTAATGCAGCATATGAATCCACACACTGCGGGGAAGGAAGCGCCTCTCTGCAGTATAATTAATGCAGCATATGAATCCACACACTGCGGGGAAGGAAGCGCCTCTCTGCAGTATAATTAATGCAGCATATGAATCCACACACTGCTGGGAAGCGCCTCTCTGCAGTATAAGGCTAGGGTCAGACTGAGGCAGTGCGAACGCGCGTTCTGGCGCAATTAATCACGGCCGTGCTAGCAGCAGATGCCGGGCAATGACAGCCAATATACGAAGTACGGTCGCACAAAAGTCCGGCTGCGCAACGCAAGTGGAAAATGAACGCATTTTTTCGAGAACGTGAAACCGCTAGTACTGATGTACAGAGTGCGCTGCGCCCGCTAGAGGCGTGTGTGCGTGAATTGGAGACATCAGACGCTGCTAATGTCCGGCCAACATAACGTCCAGATGCAAGAAGTGTTTTATTGATGATCCGTACAAAATCACGGACGAAAATGCGCATAGTATGACCACTATCACGTATTCTGTGAAAAAATGCGTCCATTCGTTCGAACGCACTTTTTCACAGACAACATAAAAATGCGTTCGTCTGACCCTAGCCTAATTAAGGCTAGGGACAGATGAGCGCATTTTCTGCGGCCACCGTCAAAATGTACGTCGATGCGTGCGCACGCATTTTTTCACGGAATACGCTTAAGTGGTCAGACGATGCGCAATTCTGGACGTATTTCATGACGATGGGGTAAAAAGAAGTAAAGGGAAATCCGGCTGTTTGAACGTTATGTTGGCCGCACACTAGCAGTGTCTGACATCTCCAATTCACGCACACACGCTGCTATGCGGCCGCAGCGCACTCTGTACGTCAGTACCAGCGGTTTAACGTTCTCGAAAAAATGCGTTCATTTTCCACTTGCGTTGCGCGGCCGGACTTTTGTGCGACCGTACATCGTATATTGGCCGTCATTGCCTGTCATCTGCTGCTAGTGCGGCCGTGATTAAGTGCGCCAGAACGCGCGTTCGCACTGCCTCAGTCTGACCCTAGCCTTATGCAGCATATGAATCCACACACTGCGGGGAATGAAGCGCCTCTCTGCAGTATAATTAATGCAGCATATGAATCCACACACTGCTGGGAAGCTCCTCTCTGCAGTATAATTAATGCAGCATATGAATCCACACACTGCTGGGAAGCACTTCTCTACGGTATAATTAATGCAGCATATGAATCCACACACTGCGGGGAAACGCCTCTCTGCGGTATAATTAATGCAGCATAAGAATCCACACACTGCGGGGAAGCGCCTCTCTGTGGTATAATTAATGCAGCATATAAATCCACACACTGCGGGGAAGCGCCTCTCTGCAGTATAATTAATGCAGCATATAAATCCACACACTGCTGGGAAGCACCTCTCTGCAGTATAATTAATGCAGCATATGAATCCACACACTGCGGGGAAGCACCTCTCTGCGGTATAATTAATGCAGCATATGAATCCACACACTGCTCGGATGCGCCTCTCTGCAGTATAATTAATGCAGCAAATGAATCCACACACTGCCGGGAAGCGCCTCTCTGCGGTATAATTAATGCAGCATATGAATCCACACACTACCGGGAAGCGCTTCTCTGCGGTATAATTAATGCAGCATATGAATCCACACACTGCGGGGAAGCACCTCTCTGCGGTATAATTAATGCAGCATATGAATCCACACACTGCTCGGATGCGCCTCTCTGCAGTATAATTAATGCAGCAAATGAATCCACACACTGCCGGGAAGCGCCTCTCTGCGGTATAATTAATGCAGCATATGAATCCACACACTACCGGGAAGCGCTTCTCTGCGGTATAATTAATGCAGCATATGAATCCACACACTGCTCGGATGCACCTCTCTGCAGTATAATTAATGCAGCAAATGAATCCACACACTGCCGGGAAGCGCCTCTCTGCGGTATAATTAATGCAGCATATGAATCCACACACTACCGGGAAGCGCTTCTCTGCGGTATAATTAATGCAGCATATGAATCCACGCACTGCTCGGATGCGCCTCTCTGCAGTATAATTAATGCAGCATATGAATCCACACACTGCTCGGATGCGCCTCTCTGCAGTATAATTAATGCAGCATATGAATCCACACACTGCTGGGAAGCACTTCGCTTCTCTGTGGTATAATTAATGCAGCATATGAATCCATACACTGCTGGGAAGCACTTCTCTTCTCTGCAATATAATTAATGCAGCAGATAAATCCACACACTGCTGGGAAGCACTTCTCTACGGTATAATTAATGCAGCATATGAATCCACACACTGCTGGATAGCGCCTCTCTGCAGTATGATAAATGCAGCATATGAATCCTACAAGAATAGAGAAGTGAAACGCACACGTGGATTTGAACAAGACAAACATACCTTGCTTCCTTGCTAGATGGACAAGTTCATGGCTTACATTGCCTCAAATAAAATACAGCCGGTATAGTACAATAAAAATACCAGTACCAAAATAATCTCATAGATTTCAATGTTAAAAAAAATCCCCTTTTTTATTAAACATTTATTAAACCGTTTATTATTTTCAATTGCAGCAATAAGTAATTTTGTGTATTTATTTTTTAGGATTTTTGGGCATTTTTCAGGAATTTTTGGGTTAATCTTTAGGTTTCCTAACTTATTTTAATTGTAATAAAGAGGTCTGTTTTTCTTTGCTGATTGCATGCAGCTGCATTATTTTTTTCTTATGGTCCGTGTGCATTCAGCAATGAATTGAATGCACTACATTGTGTCAGAAGAACCATGGACTGTTCTAAGCCTGCCGTTAACCATGGTCTTGAATGTGAAGTAGATTGACAATATGTTTCACTTTAGAGGAACTGTCCATGGCAGTCAGAACCATGGACAGTTAGAGCGAAACAGTTTGATTCGCCAATCCAGCAATCACTTCACATTCACTGCAGGGTCCCTGAAGTGCAGGGAAAAAGCCGCCGAATCGATCGTAAAAAACATTGAATTGATTTGAAAAATCCGCTGAAAAAACACCGAATTGATTCGAAAAACCACCGAAAACTGGCTAAACGCATCCAAAAATCCAACAAGCCGCCGAACAGGGTAAAAAAAAAAACCCGCAACTTTTTGGCCGATAGCTGATATCTGGTGCAGATATTATGTATATTTAAAGTTGTGAAAAAGCAAGACAATTTCTTACACAAATCTGATATTAGGTCATTAACTGAACATGTGGAATACAATTTTAAACTTTGCAACATGTCCCATACATTTAAATTTTTAACCCTTTAAAAGATTTTTTTGCAAATAGTAGGACATGTCACAATGGGATACATTGACGCTCTGACAGGCTTAAGCCAATTATGGTCATATTTTCTGAAGTAAATTCCCATAATTTTTCAACAGAGCTTAAGGCTAGGGTCAGACGAACACATTTTCACGTTGTTTGTGAAAAAGTACGTTCGAACGAGTGGACGCATTTTTTCACGGAGTACGCGATAGCGGTCATACTATGCGCATTTTTCGTCCGTGATTTTGTACGGATCATCAATAAAACACTTTGTGCATCTGGACGTTATGTAGGCTGGACATTAGTAGCGTCTGACATCTCCAATTCACGCACACACACCGCTAGCGGACGCAGCGCACTCTGTACAACCATACTAGCGGTTTTACGTTCTCGAAAAAATGCATTCATTTTCCACTTGCGTTGCGCAGCCGGACTTTCGTGCGACCGTACTTCGTATATTGGCTGTCATTGCCTGGCATTTGCTGCTAGTGCGGCCGTGATTATGTGCGCCTGCACGCGCGTTCGCACTGCCTCAGTCTGACCCTAGCCTTAGGGTTAAAAATGTAATCACATTAACCTAATAACAAACAGAAATGCAAACAATAGCTGCTGCCAGGATACCTGTACACGTAAAGTTCCATAAATGTAACCAGGTTTAAGCAGTCTGAGAAACTAACCCCTTTTGTAAGGCCAGACCTGATGAAAACTAAAAATAACTGGAACCCCAAATCCATCACATGTAGTGCATCTTTCAAAGTTTGATTTGCTCTTTTCATTGTACCGGCTGACTGAGGATGGCCTGAGCAGTGTGGTAGGGAGTCACAGATGTTCTGTGATCCTGCCTGATTTGTTGGCTTTTCAGGTTGCTGGCAATCCAGAGTCAGCCAGCAAATGGTTAATATGGAGATCTGGTAGGCTGCAGCAGAGCCCTCCAGCTCCCCAACTAAAAACCCCATGTACCTAAAGGGGTAAATTGCATTGGGGGATCTTGGGTGCCCCTTTGGACAATTAACCTGATGAAATTTAATGTGACCTTCCTCTCCCCAGCCTATACATAAAATTAATCCCATAAAAATAAATCAAATACCCCACCATTTACCCTATCCCAACTAAGGTACTAACTCCGCCATAAGCCTGTTACATCCTCAGCCCCCGCTGTGCTCCCTGGGGGTCTGGGCAAGAAGGGGGACCGCTGGCTGGTCGGGTGCCAGCACTTTCTGCTGGCAGATCGGCATCTGAGGAAGCGGGGTCAGGTGTGGTCACTAGGAGCCGCCGGCTTTGAAACAGGGCTCGACGAGTTGCTTCGTCGCCCTGTTGTGGAGTTTGTTTCATGCACCGCTACGTCTTGCATCTGATTGAATTTACTGTTGACGACCCTGCTTTGGATGAGATTCCTGCTCCTGTATTTGACCCGGCTTGACTTTGACCAATCTCTCTCTATCATGTGTATTATGCTGTTTGCGTGTTTATACTATTTCAAGTATTTACCAGAACGATTGGTTTCTGTATCCCTGACTGCCCTGCACCTTGAATACTTCATGGACTGTCGTCCCACGTATTTTTTCAAACTTTCAGGGTAATTCAAAGAGATTCGAAAAGTCACCGCACATTCGGTGACTTTTCGTTCTCTTCAATTCGGTTCCTTTTGCCGATCCCATTTCGGTGACCCTGCAGTGTATTCAGCAAACACCACAGGGCCACCGAAGAGCAGGGAAAAGCTACCGCAAACCCGACGAAAACGAACCGCAAAACCCACCGAATGCACACCGAAAACCCCCAAAAACATCTGGATTAACCCGTCAAAAAAACCGAGCAGGAGCCGATCACACGCAGCGAAGCAGCTGAGACCGCAGACGAGGCAGTGAATAAATTAGCAAAACAGTCTGTGTGAATCTTTGAAAATGAAACGCTGTTTGCAAAGAAACTACTGAGCGAAAATGTCTGAAAATTTACATATGAGATCCAATGAATGATAGTAAAGAGGGCTGTTACAGAAAAAATAAGTAAACCTAAAAAAAAAATCCGAAAATTGCTTAAAATATCCTAAAAAAATCTATAAATAAAGAGACTTTTTACTGCATAATTTTATAATGAACGGTTTATTAGATATTGAAATAAAACGGGAATATTTTTAACATTGAAGCCTATGGGATTCTCCTGAATAAATTTGCCGAATTAAACCACCGAATGGCAGGGCATTTCGGGAACCTTTCACTGCTGGTTTCTGTTCTCTGAATAGCCGAAGCAGTGCTTTTCATGGGGTTCTCACTGCCCTCGAACAGGCACCGAACAGGCACCGTATGTTCAGGCAATTCGCTAGGATTTGGCGAATTGCCTGCTCTCTGGATAGCCGAATGGCCAGGAAAGGTAACCGAATGCTGATTTTCAGCGTTCGGTTACCTTTCTCAAGCAATTCGGAGCTCTTTGAATAACCCTGTATGAGTGGTTTTTCCTTTTTCTTCCAGGAGCTCATTTACAGGCTTTTATCTGATAACTCATTGGTGCATTTTATAGTCACTCTCATACTCACTACCTTTACCGTTGTAGGTCTATTGCTGTGGATCCTGTGACAGGATCCAACGGTAAAGGCAGTGTGTATGAACATACACAGAATCCACAGCAATATACCTCTAATGTTGAAAGCAACATGTATGAACGTACACAGGATCCACAGCAATAGACCTCTAATGGAAAAGGCAGGGAGTCTCTCCTTTTTCATGTCCCCCACTTTATCATGTCCATCTCCCCACCTCCCTTTTCAGTCCATTTCACCCCACTCTTAGTTCTCATGTTCATTTCATACTCTCTTCCGTTTTCATTTCATCCTCCCTTCTTCTCCATTTTTTATTCCGTTCCCCCCTCCTCCTCCATTTTCCTTTCATTCCCCCCTCCATTTTCATTTCATCCCCCCTCCTCCATTTTCATTTCATTCCCCCTCCTCCATTTTTATTACATTTCACCCCCTCCCCAGGGCTTAATTACCTGGGTCACTGCCGGTGGTTTGGCTGCACGTGCATCATGGAGTGCTGGGAGGAAGTGATGTTATATGATCACTTCCTCCCAGCACTGCAGAGTATACGTGATGGTGGCATTACTCGGGAGGAAGCCAGGACTGAGTCTGACGAGGTGTGGGTTGCAGACGTCTGGCGCTCCCACTCTAACATCATCAGAGGGGGCCCGCCGGCCACCAACTTGGAGTCTCTGCTCACCAGCGGCTGGGCCCAGGTAGGCCACAGTACCTCCTCCTACGGCCTCAAGTAAACATAGCCGCCGATGGCAGGACCCCACCCAGTCCCCGGTCCCCTTACCGCAGCATGGGCCATAATGCCCTGATGTCGGCCCTGCCTATAGGGGTTATTCAATAAGAGCCGAACTTGCCACCGAATTGCACCAAACGGTGAAGGTCACTGTATGGTGCAATTTCGCAGCAGATCGGCTATTCTGAAAGCTGTCAATTCACCAAATATTAGCACATTGCCAGCGAAATACGTTGCAGTTTATCCCAATTCGGTGACCTTCGGCGGCAGTGTAATTGTCCCATAGAGAAGTAATGGATCTATTCAGAGAACAGAGAACTGCACCAGATTTTTGGCAAAATGCCCAGATTTTTGGTGCTTCAGGTCGACAAGGTTAAATAGGCGAATTCCATAAGATTCAATGTAAAAATAATTTGCATTTTTATTCAACCATTTATTCTTTTTATTTGTAGCAAAAATTATTTTTATTTAGTCATCTTTTAGGTATTTTTCTGCATTTTTTAGGTGAAATTTCTGATTCCCATCTTCTTAAATGTTTTTTTTTTTCTTTAACAGACCATTTAATTATTTTTATAGGACATTTTTATTATTTCTATGCATTTTCATGCATTTTTATTGTTTCAAACACTTTTTTAAAATAGCAGAGTTCTGTTGTTGGTTTTTTTATCAGGTCGGCGACGTGTGGCAGCTGATCTGCTTTTTTCGGCGGTGTGAAATTCGCTGAAATTTCAGTGCTCTCTGAATAACCCCTCATGTATGTATATTCCATGTCTCTTTCTTAACAATGATTTCCTTATGACTTATTTTCACTTTTAACTATGGCTGCCACATCATTTGGAGTCTTAAGACCCATCATTAAATATAGATAACAGTGTAATAGTTCATAGATGGCAAACCTGATTATTAATGCCCTGTGGAACCATAGATAACAGAAATTATGCTCATATAGTGCATACAATGCCTAGATCCCTCATTCCTGAAACTGGTACAAGCGAGATTACAATTCTACCAGGATCTTTGGGATCTTCAATGTACTGAGACTCGCTTTCTTCTAGGAGAATGTCTGCGGTGACCAACCTTCTGGTTGGTCTCGCGCTAATATTTGCAGGAGGTAAGTGACCTCTTGTCATGATTTCTATTTATGTTTGAATTGAATATCAGCTGTTATTTTCTGCTTTGGGACATATGTCAACCTTTTATTTTATGATGGACTAAATAACTTTGCATATACCAGGGGTTTATAATTTTTTGCAGCCCTATTCAAGATGGTTTTGATAATTAGTTTTGCTTTATTTAGGAGGGTTTCGATTAGAGCTGTCAATGTAGATAGCAGTCTGTAGACTTGTGACACCCCAGTTTGTAATTTTTGGTGTATCTCAGTACATAAGGGGTTATTCAGAGAGAGCCAAAATTGCACCGAAAAGGGAATTTCCCTGTATGGTGCAATTTTGTGGCCATTCGACTATTCAGAAAGCAGGCAGTTCGCCAGATTATTAGAGAACACCGAACAGCAGTGAAATGTCAGTGAAATGCCATGATTTTCAGCAGTTTCATTTGACAGGTTTAATCAGGGGAATCCCATAGGTTTCAATGGTAAAAATATTTCCGTTTTCATCCTATATCTGTTAAATTGATTATTCTTTTCATTTGCAGCAAAAAGTCTCTTTATTTTATTTTTCTTGCATTTTTTGGCATTTTTCGGCATTTTTCTCCGATTTTTTTTAAATAACGTTTTTTTCTGTAACAGCCCTTTTTATTATCATTCATTGGATCTTATATGTAAATTCCAAGCATTTTCGTTCAGTAGTTTTTTTGCAATCAGCGTTTCAATTTTGACACTTTCAATTGCTTTTTTAATTATTTTTTTTACCCTGTTCGTTGGCTTGTTGGCTTTTTTTAGCAGCTGGTCGACGCTGTGTTCGACGGATCGTCGTCTTTTTCCGGACGCGCTCAGCAGGTTTGTGGCAGCTTATCAGATCAGATTAGATCTGATAATTTCTGCAGATTTTTTAAAAAAAGAAAAAGTGCCACAAAACCTCAAAATATCAGATCCCATAATTTCGGCGTGTTCCTGGCGGTTTATCGAATCGGATCTGGTCCGATAAGCCACCAGACCTGTCAAAATTATCGGATCTGATAATTTTGGCGGTTTTGCAGCATTTTTTTCTTTTTAAATTCAAATATAGATTGAAACCAGCAATGGTCCACAGGTCGGTGTGGATACACTTCCAAATCCAGATACTCAAAAAGAATAATAATTACCGACTCCTTAATGTGGTTGAATTATAAAGGATTTTAATCCACAGTGAGCAGCAAAAGACATCGTTTCGACATAATGTTCTTTGTCAAGTCTCACCCCCTTTTTGTTTTTAAGGCTAGGGTCAGGCTAACGCAGTATTAACGTGCGTTTAGCAGCACTAAATCACGGCCGTGCTAGCAGCAAATGATGTCCAATGCCGGGCAGCATACGAAGAACGGCCGCACAAAAGTGCGGCAGCGCAACGCAAGTGGCAAACGAGCGCATTTTTTCGAGAATGTGATACCGCTAGTACTGACGTACAGAGTGCGCTGCGTCCACTAGCGGCATGTGTGCATTGATAATTGATAATTATTATTTTATATTTTTATTATCCTTTATTTATATAGCGCCATATATGCCGCAGCACTTTACAAGAACAGTGTACAAGGGGTCGATACATTATAATACCACACATGGTATTCCCAAGGGAATTTACAATCTATGAGATGTATGAGATACTATGAGAAGTATTTTGTGAGGTAGGCGCATCCATATTGTTAGGTGTCTTGTCCAAGGACACTCGCTGGTGACGTCTGAGTGGGATCGGGTCATCTGTCCTTGATTGTTGAGCAGCAACATTGAACCCACTTCTCGCAAAGTCGAGACTTCTCCACAGTTGTATTGGAGGGATGTGCTGATTGGTATTTAGACTTGCTTCTCCACAGTTGAAGGGTAGAGACATCACCACTGGACTCCACAGCCAATATTGTGTGGTAGGCAAGTATGTACCGTTAGGTGTCTTGCCCAAGGACACTTACTGGAGAGGTGTTCTAGCCAGGATTCGCACCTGCATCTCCACAGTTATGGAGCAGTGATGTTACCTCCACTCCATTCAGCCGGTAAAAACAATTACCGATTCTTTCAGTACAAAGTTCACGTTTGTATTATTAAACCAGGAAGATACTTGCAGGGTTATTCAGAAAGCACCAAAATGTCACCGAATTCGAGTCGCCAACCCAGCAATGAATTAAGCATTCACTACAGGGTCCCCGAACTGCAGAGGAAAAGCAACCGTATTGATCGGAAAAAACGCCAAATTGATTCGAAAAAAGCAACAAAAAAACACAGAATTGATTTGAAAAACTGCCGGAACCACGCAGAATGCATCCGACGATCTGCCGCAAAACCGAGGAAACGATCTAAAAAGTGCTGACAACCTGCCGAACAGAGCGCCGACCAGCCCCCGGAAAAATCCAACAAGCCCCCGAACGGGATAAAAAAAAAAATATGCAACTTTTAAAATGCATTTGCAAATAAAGAGACTCTTTGCTGCAAATGAAAAGAATAAATGGTTGAATAAATATTTAATAAAAACAGGGAATTTTTTACATTGAAACTTCTGGGTTCGCGTGATTAAACCTGTCGCATGAAACCACTGAAAATCAAGGCATTTGACTGACATTTCGTTGCTGTTCGGTGTTCTGTGAATAGATAAACCATTACTTCACTATGGGGAGTTCACTGCTGTCGAAGATCACTGTATTTCGCTGGCAATTCGCTGGCTGTTGGTGAGTCCCTTGTAATAAAGACAAGGAGCCTGGTGGATACTCAAAAATTAACTGGTATTGTCTGTATTGTTTATGTTGTAATAAATAGGGGCAGAGCAATCTAATTTTTTTACGGCTTATGGCAGCATTTCGGGCCCATTGCCGATATCTGGTGCAGATTTTCTGTATATTTAAAGTTGTGAAAAGCAAGAAATTTCTTACACAAATCTAACATTATGTCATAAACTGAACATGTTTAATAAAATTTTAAACTTTGCTATATACCCAATACATTTAAAAGTTAACAATTTTTAACCCATTAAAATTTTTATTCAAATTTTTAACCATAAGCTCTGTTAAATATTAGTAAGACCTGTAAAGGTGGGATACATTGACGCTGTGCCAGGCTTAAGCAATTTATGGCCACATTTTGTTAAGTAAATTCTCATAATTTTTCAAAAGAGCTTTAGGGTTAAAAATGTAATCACATTAACCTAATAACAAACAGAAAATGCAAACAATAGCTGCTGCCAGGAAACCTGTACAATAAAATAAAGTTCCATAAATGTAACCAGGTGTAAGCAGTCTGAGAAATTAACCCCTGTTGAAAGCTGAAAATAACTGGAACCCCAAATCCATCAGTTAGTGCATCTTTCATTTAAATTTTTGTATTTCAAAGTTTGATTTACTCTTTCCATTATACCGGCTGACTGAGGATGGTCTAAGCAGTGTGGTAGGGAGTCACAGATGTTCTGTGATCCTGCCTGATTTGCTGGTTTTTTGGGTTGTTGGCAATCCAGAGCTGGCCAGAAAATGGTTAATATGGAGATCGGGTAGGCTGCATCGCAGCCCTCCTGCTCCTCAACTAAAAACCCCATGAACCAAGGAGGATCTTGGGTGCCCCTTTGGACAATTAACCTGATGAAATTTAATGTAAGCCTCCTCTCCCCAGCCTATAAGTAAAATCGATCCCCTAAAATTAAATCAAATACCCGACTATTAACCCTATCCTAAGGTGATAACTCTGCCATAAGCCCTATTCTAAGGTCCTAAACTCCCCCCAAGCCTATACTCTCTCTAAACCCCCAAAATTAACCTAATTTTAAATTTAAAAAAGCCTTACTGAAGTTCGTTCTTACCTTCCAACAATTGGTGATGACAGGGAGGTCCTTACTAGGAATTTTAATTCAGCCAATGAGGGGTCTTCAGACATAAAAAGCCCATTCATTAACTGTAGTATTTTGCATGGACATTGCGCATTTAGAGTAAACACGCAATGTCCCTACAGTGATTTAAATTGTATAATGCCCATACAGTAACTTTTCTGGCTTTACTGTATGGAGGTTGCTTGTTCATATCAATGTACATCAGTGTAATTAATATTATGCAAATTGCGAGTCGTTGACTGTAAATCCGTGATTTTACATTAAGCCAAGTACAGGTTTAGGGTTGAGTGTACAATCAGCGAGTTTGCATTAAGCAAAGTACGGTATTAGGTTTTACTGTACATTAGTGTATTTAACATTAGGCAAAGTGCGGTATTAGGTTTTACTTAGGGATGAGCCGAACACCCCCGAGTTCGGTTCGCATTCGAACTCGATCTTTTCGAAGGTTCGAATTCGAATTCGAACTCGAACACGAACTCAATACAAGTCAATAGGACTCAAAGTTCGATTTTTAGACTGCCCTCCAAGAGGGCATATATGCTAGATAATTGCCATAAAAGGTGTATGGGGGTCCGGGTAGTGCCCTGGGGGAAAGAAAACAAGGGGAAAAAGTTTTAAAAAAAACGTTTTTAAAGGGACAGTGAGTTTTCCATGAAATAAGGGTTAAAAATAAAATGAAAAATTCCTTCAAATATCGTGCCTAGGAGGTCTCCATAACCTGCCCGTGAAGTGGCAGATTTCTAGGATGTATAGAAACATTTAGAAACAAAAAAATGACGTTTCAAATGACGGTAAATGCTTTTCCTTTAATCTATTCATAAACAGCTGCTTGGGGCGGCAATCTGTATGAAAAGACATTTTAGGACGCGCAGAAAAAGTTTAGTGATTTTTTTGGCTAAATTATGGTGAAACTTATGCAGGCTTTGGATGAAAGTAACAATAGGTGCTTTAAAATTGGGCCTTTAGCGTCGGCAACAGTGTCGTCACACAGTAACCTCTCAGAGGATATGAACCTGTTACAGGCGTCAGTGGCAGTGCACCCAAAAATTGTGCCTTTGGTGCCAGGCCAGCAAGTGCCATCATACAGTAACCCTTCTGTGGTATTGTGGAAGAGTGCAGGGGTGGACCATGCGGTCCTATATTAAAAAGATATGAATCTGGTAAAGGCGTCAGTGCACCCAGATATCGTGCTTTTGGTGCCAGGCCAGCAAGTGCCATCATACAGTAACCCCTCTGTGGTATTGTGGAAGAGTGCAGGGGTGGACCATGTGGTACTATATTAAAAAGATATGAATCTGGGAAAGGTATCAGTGCACCCAGATATTGTACTTTTGGTGCCAGGCCAGCAAGTGCATTCATACAGTAACCCCTCTGTAGTATTGTGAAAGAGTGCAGGGGTGGACCAAGCGGTCCTATATTAAAAAGATATGAATCTGGTAAAGGCGTCAGTGCACCCAGATATTGTGCTTTTGGTGCCAGGCCAGCAAGTGCCACTATACAGTAACCCCTCTGTGGTATTGTAGAAGAGTGCAGGGGTGGACCATGCGGTCCTATATTAAAAAGATATGAATCTGGTAAAGGTGTCAGTGCACCTAGATATTGTGCTTTTGGTGCCAGGCCAGCAAGTGCATTCATACAGTAACCCCTCTGTAGTATTGTGGAAGAGTGCAGGGGTGGACCATGCGGTCCTATATTAAAAAGATATGAATCTGGTAAAGGCGTCAGTGCACCCAGATATTGTGTTTTTGGTGCCAGGCCAGCAAGTGCCATCATACAGTAACCCCTCTGTGGTATTGTGGAAGAATGCAGGGTTGGACCCTGCGGTTCAAAAAATAAAAATTATATTAATGTGGCACAGGCATCAGTGCAGCCAAATATTGTGCCTTTCATGGCAGCAAGTGCCTTCACACCGTAACCCTTTTGTGGTATTGTGGAAGAGTTCAGTGCTGGAGGTTTTGTGAATGCATCCCCGATCTATTCTGTTACATCAGCATCAGGGGATTGATAGCTGCTGATCCAGGACTGATTCATTTTTATAAATGTCAGCCGGTCTACAGAGTCGGTGGACTGGACAGACGCACTCTTTTGTCTGTGACAAAACCTCCAGTGGCACTGAACGTCCTTTCAGAAAGCACGCTAGATGAAGGGCAACCTAGTAGCTGCATAGCATATTGGCTAAGTTCTGGCCAGTGATCCAATCTCAACACCCAGTAAGCCAGTGGATCATATGCAGGAAAGGTATCCAGGTCTGCCCTTGCCCCTAGGTAGTCCTGCACAATATGGTGCAGACGCTGGCAATGGGTGCCTACATTTGACGTCCCTGGGCATCGTGGACTAAAAAAATTTAAAAAGGCATCAGTCAAGCGGCCCTGGCCTTCACCACTATTCCTCTGATCATCCGCAGCCTCAGAAGCACCTGTGTCATCATTTGGTAACCTACCAGTGCCTGGAAAGGTGTTACACAAGTGTCGCTTTAGAGCGTCCTCAAGTTTTTTCATCCTATGCGGGAAGGATGAGCTCTGCAACTTTACCCTTGTATCGTGGATCAAGAAGGCTTGCCAACCAGTAATGATCCCTCTCCTTGATAGCACGAATCCTGGGGTTCTTTAGCAGGCTTTGCAGGATAAGGGAGCCCATGCAGCGTAGGTTGGAGGTGGCATTAGCTTCCGAGTCTTCCTGGTCAATGAGGAGGATGACCCATCGTGCACATCCTCCTCCCAGCCACATACTAGTCCTTGTGTTTCTGGTCACACAAAACCCTCCCTTGAGGAATCCCCACCTTCAATGCCCCCACTACTTAAATATTCCTCCTCATCCTCCTCCTGTCTGATTTTAGGAGGACCCGCTGGAATGCTGTCTGCAGAAATACTGGGGCCTTGAGAGCTAGAGAAGGCCTCCTGTTCCTCCCGCTGCTCTGCCTCTAGAGCCACATCTATAATTCCCCACAGAGTGTGCTCCAGCAGGAACACTAAAGGAATTGTGTCACTGATGCATGCACTGTCCCTGCTCACCATCCTTGTTGCCTCCTCAAATGGTGACAGTACAGTGCATGCATCCTTGATCATCAGCCACTACCGGGGAAAAAAAAAGTTGACCTGAACCTGTCCTTCTGCCATACTCACACAGGTACTCGTTGATGGCCCTCTGCTGCTTGTGCAGATGCTGCAGCATTGCTAATGTAGAGTTTCACCTGCTGGGCATGTCACAGATCAGACGGTTTGTGGGAAGGTGTAATTCTCTTTGAATTTTTGCCAGGCAAACACTTGCTGGGAATGACCATCTGAAGTGGCTGCAGACTTTTGTGGCCTGGCTGAGAGGCTGTGCCAGCCCTGGGTACCTGGTTAGAAAACACTGTACCACCAGATTTAGGACATGTGCTATGCATGGTACATACATCAACTTACTCTGGCGTAGGGCGGAGAGATGTTTGCTGCCATTATCACAGATGACCATTCCCAGCTGAAGTTGGCGTGGTGTTAACCATCTCTGCACCTGCCCCTGCAGAGCTGACAGAATTTCTGGCCCGTTGTGGCTCCTGCCCCTAAACAAACCAGTTCAAGCACAGTATGGCATCTTTTTCCTTAGCCATTGCATAGCCCCTGTCAGACGTTGGTTTAACTGCCGCTTCGCCAGAGACAGAGAAGGAGGAGAAGGAAGAGGTGGTGGAGCAGACAGACCTCATACAAGCAGCTTTCTGGAGGCGTGGTGGATGAACAAGCTCCAGCACAGAGCCCCGTCCTGGATCCCTCCCAGCTGCAAGCAGAGTTACCCAGTGTGCCGTGAAGGAAATGTAACGACCCTGTCCATGCTTGCTGGACCACGTGTCTAAAGTCACATGCACCTTGCTGCTGACTGCCTTTCCCAATTACTCCATAACATTGTCTTCCACGTGCTGGTATAGTGCTGGAATGGCCTTCCGTGAAAAGCATTGGTGGTTTGGAACATGCCACTGAGGTACAGCACATTAAGCAAATTCACGGAAGGAAGCAGAGTCCACCAGCTGGAAAGGCAGCAGCTGCAATGTGAGTAATTTTGCTAAGCTGGCATTTAGACGCTGTGCTTGGGGATGGTTGGGACTATATTTTTTCTTACGCTGCAGCAGCTGGGGCAACGTAATCTGACTGCGTAAATCTTTAGCTGATGGGATGCTGTCACATTGTGAGGAAGGACCTGGTACATCCATTACTGTAGCACCATCCCTGTCAGTCTAGGTTGTAGCAGGCAATGACATGGCAGGACATACAGTGGAGGTAGAGACAGATGAGGAGGAGGAGGACCTAAGCAAAGTTTTGCACCAATGGGATGCGTGGCAGGTGGTCATATGTCACCTCATTCACGTGGTACCCAAGCATCCGGTGTCTTTTCCACGCTTGACCCTCATCTGACATAGATTACAAGTAGCAACGGTGGGGTCTGCTGCACATTTCTTAAACAACTCCCAGACAGCAGAGTTCCAGCATGTGTGCTTTGAGACAACAGCGCTCTGCACCTGAGCAGCTCTGACATCGGATACCTTGGACTGGCTACTGCTACGGTTGGTCATAGAGGATGTTGTGCCTCTTTTTTGTTGTGCCTCATCCTCCTCCTCCTCACTTGACTCCTCTGTTCGATCAGACACCCAGGTGGAGTCAGTGACCTCATCATCATTGTCATCATCACCCCCTATCTACTCGTCACTGGAGCCAACTTGGCAGTATGCTGCAGCTGTTGGGGCAACATGAGTGCCAGTTATTTGTGTGTCATCACTGACACCCCTTTCCTCTAGGTTGAGTATACTCTCTTCCTCAACCTTAGAGATTGAATCAGTGCACTGTACTTGCTGCGTATCCTCAAGCAGCATGTCACTCTCATTGTAGTCAAACAATTCAGCTGACTCCTCCGTGTGTGATAGCGAGGCTACGGCAGGAGTAGCTGTAGACATGGAGGCTACATTAGATGCTTTGGCAGCTGAGGTGGACTGTAAACCACTACAAGCCTGGCTGGCAGAAAACTCGGAGGATGAGGATGGCCTGGTTAGCCAATCCACCAAATCCTCTGTACGTTGCTGCTGCGTAAGATGGACAGCACCAGTTAGAAAGGACAAGCGTGCCCCTGCAGAGGATGCACCATGTCCACCATGACCAGAGGCACAGCCTCCCGACACAGAGGCTGCTTGTCCTCTTATCTGTGTCTGGGAGCGTCTGCCTGTCTTTTTTGGTCTTTCTGACATGGTGGTGAGTGATATATAGATTAATATATACAGAACTCTGATTCAACTCTGGTATAATGATTAAAGATTTCCAGAACTCTGGTATAACTCAGTGAGACATCCTGATAGCTGGCAGCCAGTGACAATACACAGATTACAATTCCCAGAAACCTCCTATAAATCAGTGAGACCCCCTGATGGGTGCCTGTGACAAGACACAAATTACAATTCGCAGAAATCTGCTACAAGTCAGTGAGACCCCCTGATAGCACCCCTTGATAGCTGGCAACAGTGACAAGACACAGATTACAATTCACAGAAATCTGCTAGAAGTATGTGGGACCCCCTGATAGCTGGCAGTGAGAAGACACAGATCACAAGTCTCAGAAACCTCCTATAAATCAGTGAGACCCCCTGATGGGTGGCAGTGACAAGACACAGATTAGAACAATTCCCAGATATTTTGGAGAAATTACTGACCCCCAAAGTCCTGGGTGGCAGTGACAAGACACAGATTACCTCAATTCCCAGATATTTTGGAGAAATTACTGACCCCCCAAAATACTTGGTGGCAGCCAGTGAGAACACATAGATTACCTCAATTCCCAAATTTTTGTAGAAATTACTGACCCCCCAAAATAGTTGCTGGTGGCAGTGACAAGACACAGATTACCTCAATTCCCAAATATTTTGTAGAAATTACTGACCCCCAAAATAGTTGCTAGTGGCAGTGACAAGACAAAGAGGAATCACCATCCCCTATGCCTAAGGTATACAGGACTGCAACCAAGGACAAAAAGGAAAAGGTGGGACTTGATAGAAGGCAATTGTTGCTGGGTGATTCTATCATAAGAGGTGTTGAGTTGGAGAGTAGTGGTTTGGTGAGATGTCTTCCTGGGGCTACTGCTCGTAGAGACAAGAGATGTATTCTCAATATTGTCAAACAAGCAAAGCAGCAAGGGGAAGTGGTCGTTCTAGTCCATCTAGGGACAAATGACTTGGCTAGCAATGAGGTTTCTGAGATTAAGGAAGATTTTTGTGTTCTTGGAGGTGAAATACAGCAGATTGCGTCCACTGTGACATTCTCTGAAGTTCTGCCGGTGCATAACATTCAGGATAGGCAGATGCGCAATGGGGAATTTAATTTGTGGCTTCGGGAATGGTGTCGGGAGCAAGGATTTGGCTTTGTGTCCCATGATAGCTCTAATTGGAGCAGAAAGGAACTGTATAAAAAAAGATGGTTTGGGGGCCGCTTGTTTTGCACTGCTTGGAGCAAGTGCGGGATCCCGGAGCTCCGCGTGCCATGCGCAGGCTATCACAAGAAGGTAGTAGACCACTATGAGAACCCAAGAAATGTTGGATCGCTTGATAAGAACGCAAAGAATGTAGGAACTGGTCTGGTCGGTGCTCCTGCGTGCGGCGATGTTATGAAACTTCAAATAGAGGTAGATGACAATGGGAAGATCGTGGAAGCAAGATTCAAGACATTTGGTTGCGGCTCTGCTATTGCATCCAGTTCGCTGGTTACAGAATGGGTGAAAGGAAAAACGGTTGATGAAGCAATGACAATCAAGAACACTGACATCGCCAAAGAACTGTGCCTTCCACCAGTGAAACTGCATTGCTCAATGCTGGCAGAAGATGCTATTCGAGCTGCCCTTGCAGATTACAGGCTGAAGCAAGACCAGGAGCAATCTGCAGCCAGTGGTTAAGTGTGCCACAGCCTGGCTACACACCGTCACAACATCTGGTCATTATGTCAGCTTCTCGTTAAAACTGGCATGCCTGATTTAAGAAGCAGGCTTCTGATACGCACAATAATACAGCAGCTTGTCAAACCATGTGAATATGTTAAGTTTTATTGTTTTGATGGCTGTCTTTATGCACTCTATTTTAATTTGAGGAAGTTAGTTAAGGCATTTTCTTTCCACCTTGTTTTTAGCAAGGACTTCTCCAAAAGCTCAGTACGCACAATTTGCTGCAAATACATGCTGGTTTTAGATGTGCAACTCCCTATCATATGTATTGCTTGTTATGACTCAAAGGCAGGGCTGTCAAGCTCATAGACCCCCAGATGATGCCTACAATTCCCACAATTTTGTAGTGCAATAGATGATCAGAGAATCATGGGATTTGTAATTCAGAAACATCTGGTGGGCTGGAGTTTGACAGCCCTGGTCCTGGGGCTGTATTGCAACCCTGGTGTGAACTTAACAAGAGCTCTGTATCTTATCATGACCAAATACTTTAATAGCTCTGATTAAATTATCAGTAGAGTTCGTCAGTTTGGCAACAATCCCAAAAATCTAGTTTCTAATCATATTGGACAAACCAAACGTTTTCCTTGAACTGCACATAGATCTTCGTCTGGGAAGGTCTTCTACAGCTACGGCCTCACCGCACTCCTAATGCTCAGACATCAAAAAGTGACTAAGCATCAAAGCTATTGTATTCTACAGTAGTTGAGATTTCAAACGTTGCCTTTTCCTGACTCTGTGTTGTCTTTATTGAACCATATATATTTTTTTGAAAATCTGGTGTGCACCTACTATTCAAGCTTTTAACTTATGTTGCTGTGGTAGTATTCTTGGTGAAATACCATAGCCATGACAATGGCAGCATGTCCCTCATGGACTAGACTGTAGCTTTTTAAAAGCTATGTTGCTACTAACCCTCAATCTGATAAAATCCCTGATCTCATCAGTTCTTTAAAAAAAAAAGACCCTCTTTAGATCGGAGTCCAAAAATAAAACCTAAAATATATTTTATCAAGGCTAGAATTGAAAGGATTTGGTAATATTTAAGGGTTATGTTGTTTTTTCCAAGTAATACCTTCACCCTCCCTTCTCTCACGAAGGACAAAATCTACTATTTTGAAATACCAGCTGGTGCATAGAGAAATACTATGGTACTCCTTTGTTTGATAAATGTATAAGAGCCTTTCTCTTGTGTATTCTTGGTTTTGTCCTTTTCCCCCCATTTATAATGGTTTTGGAAGGGGGACCTATGTTTTGAGATAGAATAAAACCACACACAAAGTTTAAAGGAGTGTTTTCTTGCAATGGGTAAAAGGGTTTATTGAAGCTTTACTTTTGAACGTAGTGCACAGATCATGCAAGAAAGTGATCACCTGCCTTTTTTGCTCGTATATATTTCTTAGTAAATAAAAATTATACAAAAAAAAAAAAAGATGGTTTGCATCTTACTCACAGGGGAACATATGTTCTCAGTGAGAAGTTCAAAGATTTCACAAAGGAATATTTAAACTAGGAGGGGGGGACAAAAGGGTAAAAAACAATCTGCCCGATTGTCCCCCAAAACTAAATCGGAGGGTGCAAGCAACATGCGGGGTAAAAATGACAAGCTCAGAGTCGTGTCTATAAATGCTCGCAGTTTAGTCAATAAAATCAATGAACTGGAGGCAATGATGGCAGCTGAAAAAGTAGATTTAGTGGCGGTTACTGAGACATGGTTCAGTGAGAAAAATAACTGGGACATAACAATACCGGGGTACTCTTTATATAGAAAAGACAGAGAAGGTAGGAAAGGAGGAGGAGTGGCCCTGTATGTGAAAAGCAACATAAAAACGAACCAAATAAAAGTGAGCGAGGTGAACATAGAGTCAGTTTGGGTTACGCTAACATTTGGCAATCATACAGTAGCTCGTGTAGGTGTGATCTATAGACCAACTGGACAAGTAGAAGAGCTAGATAATCTGCTGTTTGAGGAAATAGCCAAAATGACAATGAAGGGGGAAGTTATTATCATGGGGGACTTTAGTCTTCCTGATGTGAGCTGGAAAACCAAAATAGCTGGGTGCACCAGGAGTACAAATATTCT